>JAQFYM010000273.1:0-85106 GCA_034694785.1 Agrenia bidenticulata
CATTTTGGAGATTTAAAAAAAATTCTGGCATATTCAATGTTCCTTCTCAACTCTCAGCTTTCTAAATAACAAAACTGAAAAAAAATCCGTCAAAGCGTTTTTGAGAAATCTCATTTTAAAGACCGGTACCTTACGCTGAAACACCCTGTGTATTACAGTCATAACCCACATCGGTATTTTAACTATTGGGGTCACATATTCAGATAAGCGGAGATTTGTATAATATCAGCGGAACTTGTCAATTTCAGAGAGCATGTGACTCCATTCAGATTTCAGATCCTTTAAGTTGTATCGAATTCGACCTTTGCTTTCTTTTAATGTTGTCACAATTCAGACTGCAATTAAAATACATATAACTAATATTAATCTCCATGATCGATTGACCTATGGACCTTTGGAACAGGGTACAAAAAATCTCTATGTAACTTAATATAGTTTATTGAAGTCAGAAAATTAATTTTTAGACCGGATACACGGTAGTAACATGGATTCAATGATAGAAAAGCATGCGGTTCACGTATGCATCCTTTAAGACAAGTTGGGAACGCTAATTAATTTAACAAGGTGGATAACCATATCCGTAAGGATAGGATGAAGCGTAAGGGTTACAGCCATAAGGGTAATTCATGTATCCATATCCAGGCATTGGCTGTTGGCAATACTGCTGTTGAAGTTGTTGCTGGCCATACTGCTGACGATGAAATTGGTTCATTGGAAAATTTTGATTATTGAAGCAGCTAAAGGGATCAGATGGACACAATTGTTGACTATCACCACATGGATTTTCTGTTTCGCAACATTCCGGCTTGACAGTAGTACACTCTGGTTGGGTTGGAATATTGACCACAACCGTTTCATTAGTCGTTTCAGGATAGTGAGCTACCTTGATTGTTGTTTTATGAGTGATTCTCCCACTAAAAGAGTGCAAGTATGATCCGTTTTATGTGCTAACAAAGTACATGCATTTACTGCACATTAAACACTTCGGTGTTTTACTTACGGAAGTTGAAATCGAATGGCCCCTTTATCCGTCATAACGATCGAAGGCTGAGAACTTTCTTCCACTTTATCTGAGGCTGGAGTTGACCCACCAACTGCACTTTCTTTTGGGCTATCACTGCTATCAGCATTGCTACTTGATTGACTATGATCTGAACTCTGTGTGGGAAAAAATACTTAAAACATTTCTGAGGTCACGTTTAATTGTTGATTTGAGATGTGTTCACCTTAGAACTACTAGCTTTTGTGCTGGACACGATTGAATTTTCTGACACCAATGACTCAGGCTTCTCAGAACTTTTCTTTTTCTTGGATTTCCGTAATGGGGCTGGTTTCTCTGACTTTTTTCGTTGTTCAGCGATTGGGAGGACAGGTTGCTCTAGAGCACTCTCACTCTCACTACTACTGTCAATTTCAAGGACTGCAATAGGACGGAGAACATCAGAATTTCCACTATCTCCACTTCCTCGGGAATTTCTCCAAGGGATTTCGTCTTCTTTCTCACGGAAAGAAGTGGAAGATTTACGGCTAGCGATGCTTTCTTTTTTCTCATCGTCTTCAGTCTCTTCAACGATGTAAGATTTGAGATCAACATCTTCATCAATGCCCAGAGTTTCTCCAGCAATCGAGTAGGAATTGCGACCATCAGGTACTTCTTTATCAATGTCCTCAGTCTCTTCTACAATCGAGTAGGAATTGCGACCATCAGGTACTTCTTTACCAATGTCCTCAGTCTCTTCCGCAATGGAGCTGGATTTCCGTTCTTCCTTCCTATCGTCCTTATCCGTCTTTTCATCCACAGATTTTGAAATCGAAGAAGTTTCACTTGTCTTAGGTTCTACTGGTGCATCTGCCGCCACGACTTTAGACTGACGAGAAGAACTGGAGGAATGATGACTTGTTTTATCCCCTTGTTCTTGTTCCTCATTATCAACTTCTTCCGGTTGATTACCACTACTTGCCCTTCCCCTCTCGCCGTTCGGTTCCTCAACTTCATTTGAGTCGGGATCGATCTCAGTGACTTGGTAGGTGTGATAATTCTGGGCACTTTTCTCCTTTGGAGGTTCGAACACATAGCTTGGTACCCGGTTTCTAATCTGAGGCTGGTCACTTGGGTTCTGATTTCCATCTCGGTCATTTTGAAGAGTATTGCTATTGAGATCTGGCTTGCTTTGGGGCTTATCTTTGTGTTTTTCTTTGAAAATGTTAGGAGGGATATTTAGGATGGTTTCGAATTCTTCTACAGCTTTGGTATTTTTCTCTCCATGCTTGTCCCTCGATTTGCGTCGCTTTTCTTCCTTTTTGTCATCAGGCTGAGCGCCTGCCGCTATATAACGGCCGATCAAAAAGTTTTCTTCTTTATCCAAGTTAGAATGCCCGGGCTTGTTCTTGTCCTGTTTCGAAGTATCTTTAACATCTTGGACGGGATTATTCTTGGGAACTCTGTCGTCCTCATTTCCTCTAGAATGCCGATGACTATGTCTGGATTTTTTTAGAGGTTCTTTTTGTGTATCATCCTTTCCCATGTCCTTAGAGTGGCGGTGACTATGTCGTCGATGACCCTCTACTTTTGCATCGTTCTCTATGGGCTTAGGTTCTTGGACGTTTGTTGAGAGTCGGTGACTGTGCCGTTTGTGCTTTTCCTGCGTCCCCTCGTTGTATTCCGGTTTAGATTCCTTCTTATCCTTTGAATGACTGTGCCTTTTATGATGCTCGACTTTCTCCGCTCCACCATCGTTAGCGTCCTGTGAATGACGGTGACTATGCCTTCGGTGGTTTTCTGATTTTCGACTACCAATTTCATTCCTAGGATCTTTAGTGTCCATTGAGTGACGGTGACTATGCTTTCGGGGGTTTTCAGATTTTCGACTGCTAATTTCCTTCTTAGGATCTTCAGCGTCCTGTGAATGACGGTGACTATGCCTTCTGTGGTTTTCAGATTTTCGACTACCAATTTCATTCCTAGTATCTTTAGGGTCCTGTGAGTGACGGTGACTATGCTTTCGGGGATTTTCAGATTTTCGGCTACCAATTTCCTTCTTAGGATCTTCAGTGTCCATTGAGTGACGGTGACTATGCTTCCTGTGGTGTTCTGCCTCCTCTTCTCTAATTTTGTCTCTTAAATCCTCAATAACTTTGGAGTGCCGGTGGCTATGCCTTCTAGGCTTTTCCTCTCCTGGGTCATTAAGGTTTGAAGGTCGATGGCTATGCTTTCTATGGTGGGTACCTTCGTCCTCAACTTCCAT
This sequence comes from Agrenia bidenticulata, assembly GCA_034694785.1. Classification (NCBI taxonomy): domain Eukaryota; kingdom Metazoa; phylum Arthropoda; class Collembola; order Entomobryomorpha; family Isotomidae; genus Agrenia; species Agrenia bidenticulata. Next base: position 3,246 of record JAQFYM010000273.1, read on the forward strand.
GGAGTGATGATGGTGTTTGTGATGTTCTAGATTTTCAATCTCGGGATCAGAATGTTTTTCAACATTTTTGCTCCTGCGATGATGCTCATGATGGGTGTAATGCATATGGTGATGATGAAAAGGATGGTCATTAGATTCGATATCCTCAGCCTGATTAATTGCCGCTCCTTTTTCAGGAATTACCACTGCGTGAGCTTGAACTTTGACTCGCTTGAATTCAGGCTGCTTAACTAGTGCAGGTAATGTGTTTTGATTTTCATCGTAGTTTAATATGCCTAATTTATTTTCTGAATCGTCCCTCGGCATAACTCCTGGGAAGTTTGATACATTGGTGGATCTTTTAAGAGGTGAACCGGATGATAAGGGTCTGCTTGGTACAGTTGCCAAGTTATAGAGTGCACGAATCCTTCGCAAATTTTGTTTGGGGTCAGGTTCGGTTTCTTTGCTCATTGCTACAATAAATTTGATCCTTTACGAATTGACTAAGATTAAAAAATTAGTACCATCTCTAAATTACGTCATGAAGAATTTACCGTTTATTCTTATCAAATAAAATAATTTGAGTGTGGATTGTGGAATAAATTCCAAAGCTCAGAAATCTAAATCCTATGACAACTTATCAACGTTTGAAACACTTGGGAGTTAAAAATTGCATGAAATGTTTGCATTTCTGGAATAATAAGTCAAAATTTGAAAGAGACAAAATTATTGTAGATCAATGGGTTAGTTTCAATAATTACATACCGGTCAAAACTCATAAGACATAAAACGTTAGTCCCAGAAAGCTTTTTGTCTTAATTTGAGTACATTCTTATAACCTTTGCAGTGTCCTAGGACTGGATACACGGAAGCAAAGTTTTCCAACCATGTCAACTGACCCACCTCCCCCTGTACCTCCCCGCCAGAAGGGCGTGACCTACGACCCCGACGTGGTTAGCCGAAACCTGCGAGAAACGACTGGCATACCTACAAAATACATTGGGCATCGAAAATCCTCGATTCCTTTTAATGACAGAGCTCCAAAAGTAAGATTTTTGAGGTCAGTAGAACCCCATGGAGTTAATGACCTAGGCTCATACATGCCGGTAGTCTTGGAGCCGACTAAAGGCCTAAAACCGATCCTGAAAAAAACAGCTTTCCCCATCCTAGTGGACATGCAAGCTTTGGAGGAGCCGTGCTTTTTTCTCAAAGATGGTTCCACAAATGACGAATTAGAAGGATGCACCAACTACGTGGAAAACATAATTCAGTATTTTTCAAAAGGGGACAGAGAAGCTAGGGGAGCTTTGGACATCCTGACTTTCCCTGTTGCCACTGGATCCATGGAAGCCCTGTCCCGATTTGAAGGAAGCATGGTCATCGCAATACTTGCAATTCACAGGCTGAAGGGCTGTACTGGTAACTCGGACAAGCAGTTGATGGTGAGACTAACTAAACTACTGGAAAGTTTTCTAGAAGATATTAAAAAAGCTCAGGACCGGGCCCAGATCCTCTTTAACAAAGCCAGCCAGAGGTACAACCAATGGGCAAGGCTCCTAAGTCGAAAAGGAGAGTTCCAGATAGAGCACAGGATTTCAAAAGTTCCAATATACACCAAGAAGACAATGCCCGAAAGTGTTACGCTTTATGAAGATGTTATCGATGAGGCTAAGCGCTACCTATTCGACGGGTCAACTCGGATCTACCGGTCTACAAACGATATCATGCTCGTGATGGATATCCACGAGGATGTTTACATGAAGTATTCGGAAAATATTAAGGATGATCAGTTGTCCGTAATTGCGGAATCGGCTCTGGATCATGCAAAGGACTTGCTGCTTTATTCCAGCCTGAACTTGGACATTGCAGTTAAAACATTGAATGAGAAGCTGTTTGATGTAGGATTCAAAAGCGTCAAGGACAAGATCATCAACATTGAGTTCGATGCCTTTTTTGATCCTTTGTGTGCCCTGGAGCTCAAGGCCGCTCTGGGGGATATCGTCAACCGGAAAGGAGAGCTTTTAAACACGTCGGAGCATATTGTCTCTCATTATAAATGGATAAAGAAATTCATCAAGAAATTTCTGAAATACTGTAAGCAAGGTTGTTCAGGGACTAACAGCGAGGACAGCAAAGGATTTTGTGGGTGTGGAAAGCCTATCACTGCGGAAACACTATTGGACTCACTCAATGGCTTGGGACACGTGGATTTTATGATTTCTATTCCATTGACAGAGCGTTTCCAAATGGTCATGTAAGCCTAACGAGTCTCTTAAAAATCTGATTCTAATTCATCCATCCAATTCCAATTCCATATTTTTTTTCAAATCCCATTTAGCTTTGAAATTCAGTCTTCAGAGTCTCATAGTAGAGATGAGGTGCAAGCGAAGCCGATAACGGAACCAGCAGAAATAGTCAACGATCCTGCTAATTAAAATTTATAAAGCTTTTTCTGTACTGAAAATCTAAGAATTAAATTACGTCTGTGGGCTTGGCATCTGAAAGTGTCGAATTGCAATAATTTACACTGCGTTTTTGAACCCCATTCGGTATTGAATATTCGGTGGGATTACCGTAGAATTTAGTAACCTGGGTGACCTTGAGAACTCCATCCGTATCTATGAAAAAACAATTAAAACCTAAATACAATTGCGTAATATTTTAGGTCTGGTTTAAAGTACTGGGTATTTCAAAATTTTATTATGTCCAAGCCAATTTTGTTGAAGCTCTAATAGTGAAACGTATCGCAAATCACAATCATGACGTTGACGAAGGATCCCGATTTCATTGATTACTTCTTTCAAAAACAAGGTTCGGTAACTCGTGTCCCTATTCAGTCTAATGAAATTAGTGTAAATTAGATAAATAAATTATTATAAATACTGTTATTTAGGAGACAGCTACATATCTCAACTCTCAAAGGTATAGCCGAGTTACCTCCATCCCGAATTATATTTTTAACGTTTAACAACAGATTTTAAGCATTAAACGGTTAACTATAATTTTCTTTAGACTAAAGAGAATTATGAAGAAAAGTGCGATCAATTGTTAGCCTCTGCTAACAAAGAACTAAAAAATGGTTATAGGATGTTCAAATCTCAGGTCCTTGATGTCCGGAAGGTATTTAATTTTCACAGCCAATCAAATTTATTAAACGTCGTGTGGAATTTTAATTGACTTTTCATGCAGATCGCTCCCATCATCCAAGCTCCTCTCGACACTTTCGACTTCAACGAGTCAGTAACCTCGGTATTCAATGAATTGGACATTGACGTTAACGAAAATCTAGATGCTATTCGAAAGGTCTCTTAGCCAGCGAATCTAAACTTCCCATGTGTAGTAGTTACTAAGGCCTGACGAGTCTATATATCGACGAATGATTTTGTGTAATTTGCAGTACAATGACTTCATCAGCGTTTCTACAGTCCACTGGAGAGGTTTAGACATTGACCCAAAGAATGTGGTGGAATTGGGGGTTCAAATGATGGTATCTTATTACTCAAATGTTTTTAATTTGTTTATTGAAATTGGGTCGCGTGTGCTAATAAAGATTAATTAATTATGTTACGAAGATCTGTTTTACTTGACAGTTTAAACCTTTTCAGGCCACATTGGAATCCATGGTATATCCCTTGTTTGTAAAAATCACGGATTACATAATCGAAATGGCAGAGAGCTCTCAAGCTTTGACAAAGAACAATTCACCTTCTGCGATTATGGATCGTCTTCATGAGTAAGCTCGGGCGACCAACCTTGGAATTATGAATGTTTTCTAGCATAGTCCTAAACAGAATCTTTTTTAGGTTGGTTCTAGCATTGGCTCAACAACTTGCTAAGATTGGTACATCCAGTGTTATCACTTTAGGAATGTTGCCTTCAATCACCCAAGATCATTTGAATAACGATAGCCGTAGACTTGGGGGTGAAGGGCGGTATGCAAAGAATTGCATTGCTTGGGTTATGAAAGCAATCTCTCCTGTGATTCTATTCTACTTCCTCAAACGTCCATCGGAAATCAGGAAATCTGTCGGTAAGTGTTGTTCGAAAATGGATCTCATGGCGATATCTACCTGCATGGTTATGGTTTATGTTACGAGACTAATATTAAGTGTTTATTCGATACTCAATTTGAATGTCAAGATAATGATGGAAGAAAAGTGGATATGGATATTCCAAAGTCGACCGGTTTAAAAAAGAATAGCGTTGGAGAAACGGGCACAAGATACGATGCAAGAAATAATGATCAGGTAAATGAGGACAATGAAACTGAAATTAATCGACCAAGGTTAAAAAGTAAAGGTCAACAACCAAAACTGGAAGCATCGAATGAAATGGACGAGGATGACAATGAAGAGCAAAATCAGGATCAGCGAAGCAAAGTCTACAAACCTGACGAGGATTCTCGTCCATCGGGTATCAGGAAATCGGCCGGTAAGTGCTTTTCGAAAAATGGATCCCATGGCAATATCTACCTACATGTTTTATATTAAGAGATTAATATTAAGTATTTATTTGATTCAATCAATTTGAATGCCAAGATGATGATGGAGGGAACGTGGAAATAGATATTCCAAAGTCTACCGGTTTAAAAAAGAATAACATTGGAGAAACTGACACTAGATACGATTCAAGAAATAATGCTCAGGTAAATGAGGACAGTGAAACTGAAATTAATCGACCAAGATTAAAAAGTAAAGGTCAGCAACCAAAACCGGAAGCATTGAATGAAAAGGACGAGGATGACGATGAAATAAAACAGGATCAGCAAAAAAAAGTCAACAAACCTGAAGAGGATTCTCAAACAAAACGACGAAGCAAGCCAGATTATGAGGATCAATCAAAGAGGAGAAGTATGCTAGACGATGATAACCAGCCGAAACAAATGAGAAAATCTTACGGTGAAGATCAACCAAAACGGCAAAGTCAGCCGGCTAAGGAAGATCTTAATCCAAAGTTGATGGATGAGCGAGACGTTTACGATGATAATCAGCCCAAGCGAAGGGATAAATCAAAATCAGATGAATCAAAAGGTATGCCAAATAATCAGACGAATCGCAATTTAGATTCAAGAAATGATCGGGAAAGGGAGGAAGATGACATCAAACAGTCGAAACGGAAATCAAAGCCAAAACAGTCACAACTCAATGAAGAGGAAGACGAAATCAAACAGCCAAAACGTAAATCCAAGGCAAAAGACTCACAAATGGATGAAGAGGAAGACGAAATCAAACAGCCGAACCGTAAATCCAAGCCAAAAGAGTCACAAATCGATGAAGAGGAAGACGAAATCCAACAGCCGAAACGTAAATCCAAGGCAAAAGAGCCACAAATCGATGAAGAAGACGAAATCCAACAGCCGAAACGTAAATCCAAGGCAAAAGAGTCCCAAATCAATGAAGATAGAGATGAAGACGAAATCAAACAACCGAAGCGTAAATCCAAGCCAAAAGAGTCACAAATGGATGAAGAGGAAGACGAAATCAAACAGCCGAAACGTAAATCCAAGGCAAAAGAGTCACAAATGGATGAAGAGGAAGGCGAAATCCAACAGCCGAAACGGAAATCCAAGGCAAAAGAGTCCCAAATGGATGAAGAGGAAGACGAAATCAAACAGCCGAAACGTAAATCCAAGGCAAAAGAGTCACAAATAGATGAAGAGGAAGATGAAGTCGAGGTAATAGGAAAACAGAAACAGACAAGGAAGAAAGGTACAGTAGATATCTCAGTGCAGGTGAATGTGCTGGTGCAGGCACCAGGGATCGAGAATACTCGCTGTCCAGAACTAGAAGACATAGAACGCCCCAAGCCAATGTTAAAATCAAAACCTAAGAAACAGATGGATGAAACTGAGGAAAGTGAGCCTCCACCAGTATCTAGAGAACCAGTCAAAAGCGAAAGAGTAGACAAAGGTCGTCAAATGGAAGTCGACGTAATAGAAAAACAGAAACAGCCAATGAAGAACGGTACAGTAGATATCTCAGTGCAGGTCGGGGGACCAGGGATCGACGATAGTCTCTGTCCAGAACTAGAAGACATGGAACGCCCCAAGCCAAATGAGCTACAAATCAATAAAGAAGAAGATGCAGTCAAGATAATAGAAAACCAGAAACAGCCAATGCTGAAAAATACAGAAGATGCCTCAGTGCAGGTCGGGGGACCAGGGATCGACGACAGTCTCTGTCCAGAACTAGAAAACATAGAACGCCCCAAGCCAATGTCAAATTTAAAACCCGAGAAACCCATGGATAAGCCTGAGAAAAGTGAGCCTCCACCAGTATCTAGAGAACCAGTCAAAAGCGAAAGAGTAGACAAAGGTGATCAAATTGAAGTCGATGCATTAGAAAAACAGAAACAGCCAATGCTGAAAGACACAGAAGGTCCAGAACTAGAAGACATTGAACGCCTCAAGCCAATGTCAAAATCACAACCTAAGAAACCCATAGATGAGCCTGAAGAAAGTGAACCTGCATCAGAATCTATAGAGCCAGACCAAAGCGAAAGAGCAGAAAATATTAGTCAAATTGGTAGACCAGATGATGAAGAGGAGGAAGAGGAATCAAAAAATATCCAACCAATCCCTCGAAGCAAAAAACAAAAGCGAGACGATGACGAGGATGAAGAATCACAACCTAAAAGGAAGCCAAGATCAAAACATGGTAGCAAAAAACGTCGACATCGCAAGCATGAGGAAAGAGATCAAACGGAATCTGAAGCGCAAGTTGAAGGAAAGGGCGATAAGAACAAACCCACGGATTTTGTCGATTATTTCTTTGCCAAGAATGGCTTGAATTACATTGCCAGTTTGTCTGAGGTAACAGATAATTTAACTGTGCCTTTGATGTATTATATAATTTCATGCATATTTATTCCCTCTCCAGTCGAAGAGGAAGTATGAAGAGCGTTGCAAAGAAATTTTAAAAACGGTTGATCCCGTGGTGAAGCACAAAGCTAAAAAATTCATGGCCAAAGTTCATGACGTGAGAAAGGTAAGAACAGCATAAATAAATATCAAGAGGTCACGCTGTTAAAAATAAAGATGGACATTGACATTCAAAATATGTACCCTGGCCGCGGCATAGGTTGCACCAGTCACAAGAGAAGTCGACGTCAAGGATTTCAAATTCTCTGAAGAGTTTGAGACTATTATTGATGGCTTGAAATCAAACAAATTAGACAGTGGTATCGCTGAAGATATTTCTATGCTTCACAAGGTTTCTCAAAACTATTTCCTCATGGACATTAAGTTTTTTAGGACTTATAATCTTATTTGGGTACAACTTATTTCAGTACAGTGAATATACAAGGTCTATGGTCAGACATTGGGAGTACTGCATAAGCCACGGCAAACACCTTTCAGCAGGGGCTATCGTGGATGGTGGGGTTCAAATGATGGTATGTTCAAAATTATTTGAATTTGAAATTTAAATGCATTTAGAAGTTAAGTTAAAATTAATAATTAATAAAAATTATATTAGGCTACTACGATGGCCTTAACGTATCCCATCTTTATTAAAATCGGGGAATTCCTCGGGAAGTTAACGAAAACGGCCAAATCCATGAAGTTCAAACACACTCCTGATAATTTGGCTACTAAGTTTCACAAGTATTTTAAACAATGATAATTATCATGCAACAGGTTATTGTATGCATTGTATTTTAACAGTTTAAATGTAAAGATATTTTTATTTTTATTTTCAAGCTTGGTAGAGGCTAATGCAATACAAATGGCAGCCATTGGAATCTCATGCATCAATACAGTTGCAAAGCTTCCAAACTGCACTAGAGAGTTATTAAAGTTTCACAGCAATGCTATCGCTGTGCAGGCAAAGTTTGCAAAAAATTCAATCTCTTGGGCAATGAAATCCATCTCTCCAGCCTTGCTATTGTATTACATTCGATGCAAGGCTAACTCTAGTGAAAATGCACAGGATTCTGGTACGTTGTGTTCGTTTTTCTGAACATTTGACATAACTTTTTATTTTCATGTTAATAATAATTTGGGTAACTTTCTCGGAACCAGATCAACGGGAGGAGAGACGACGAGAAAAAATGGTAAAACAGCCCAAAAAGCATCTGCATCGCAAACCTAATACTGCCGATGGACAGAGAACGCATCAACATAATGATGAAGCGGCCGAGGAACCAAAAAAGCATCATCAGAAGAGTCAAAGTGCTCACGATCATGTGAAACTAATGAAGCAACATGATGAAAAGGAAAATGAAGGCATCTTTAAGCATCCCAGTAGAAGTCATGATTTTGTGGACTATTTTTTCCAAAAAGACGGTACTGCTTTAGACTTTGAAAACAGCTAAACAAAAACTTAACAAACTAATCAAAATTATAACTTTTTTAATTCAGGTGAATCCTTACTAGCTAAGCTGGCCGAGGTAAGATCTGCTAAATTCGGTTGCAATTATCCACTTTGACATAATATGACTATGTAGCATGTACAAGTACATGAACTTGAAGTTTAAATCTAACATTTAAAAATATATTATCAGATTAGGAAGGAATACGAAGAACTCTGTAGTTCAACGCTCCATTCAGCTGGACATGATATAAAAATGCGAACAAAGAAATTCTTAGCCACGGTTCATGAAGTTAGGAAGGTTGGTTGATTTTTTCTAAGATTGATTATCTGTAGTTTAATAGTAATGATTATTATTGTTCCTTCGGTGCAGGTGACGTTGGTAAAAACGGAAGTGGAAGTTACTCAGTTTGACATGACGGCAGCTTTGAATCCGGTGTTTAACCATCTTCATCTGGAGATCAAAGACGAACGTAACACCCTTGTCAAGGTAGGTGCTGGGGAATTTTTTTTATTGAAGCAAATAATTTTAATTTGCTTTGTGCTTGTAGTACTCGGAATTCTGTAAGAATATGGTCATTCACTGGGAGTATCGAATTGCGTCTAAAAAACAACTTGAAGCTGATGCCGTTGTGGAAGTAGGGGTACAAATGATGGTACGATTTTTTATTTTTAGATTCAAACTTTCCCCTAGGTTTCAATATAAAATACCATTCAACTTATTTTTCAAAATCCTTAGGCAGCCTGTATGGCTTTAGTTTACCCTGTTTTCCTCAAATTAGCTGAGTTTACTGGCGACACTGCCAAGAATCCCACTACATTGAAACATTTCCGAGCAAAATCTGGTCATAGAAGCAGACCTGAGCAAATCGCGGAACGATTTCACAAGTAAATGGATTTTTTTGTATTATTTCCTCAATATTTTAATTTGCTCTAAAACAAATTTTAATTTGATTTAATCAGACTAGTAGAAGTGATAACTATTCAAATGTCTGCTATTGGAAAGTCTTGCAAAGTCATAATCTCTAAGTTACCATCGAAAGATAATCAATCTTCCATCGAAAGAATTGGAGGGCAAACAAAGTATGCTCTGAACAGCATCGAATGGATTATCAAGTCTCTTGGGCCCGTACTTCTGTTTTACTTCATTCAACATGAGATGAACTAATTTATTTACGGTAGGCGCAATTCGATTATAAATATTACAAATCGAACTCTCAAATTCAAATCGGGCTGAAACAGCATGATTATTTCAACCTTGTAATTATAATCGAAACATGAATAATAAGCTAACACAGAAACCTCTGTACAAAAAAGATGGAATGAAGATTCCTTAGTTAAATTCAAAATATCTTTATTGTCAAACCGGCTAAATTATCATATCATTACACCCGGTTTCTAAAATGGAAATCCGAAAACCGGCTTGTACTCTTAGAATCAACAAAGGGCTTTTTGAAGGCTTAACCGGATGAAGTACCTTGTTTAGAGTTTTGTAACGATGTTTCGAACAATATTAAATATTGTAGAAAATGGAGTAAAACGATTTTGATCATTTGTAAACAGCAAATTTTAGTTTACTTTTTAGTATCCCATTCTTCTGGAAGATACTCAGAAAAAACCAAGAATTTGAACAAGAAAAACATTTACAACATTTTGAAAATAGTCGAATGCAGATTCGATTTTAAAACTAGATATACCTAATAATATTCTCATAACCCCTTTTAATACGGCGATCAGGAATTTATGACTTTTGACAGCCTTTTAGTACTTAAATCAGCCATAAAAAAGAGGATCTTTAAATTGGGCAAGTGGTGCACAGGCACTTTTAGAGCACTGCTACCCGGGATTATTTATCATCAGTCATTGCTTAGAATTATTTCTTGCGACTTTGGTTCACTTTTACATTCTCTGATTTAACATAAGGTTCTGGTCATTTAGGGATTCGATCTGCAGGTGCATACATTTTAACATCTGAAAAGAACGGGTGCTCTATTCCTTCTTTTGCAGAAATTCGGAGAGCTGGATCATAAGTTAGCAGATCCTATAATATAGATTATTGATTAAACTGATTGTATTAAAACTACCTCGAGGGATTGCTTTTCCAAATACTTAAATATTCATCTTACTTCCAAGAGCTGCATTCCTTCGGGACAGACTGCTAGTGGGGGAATAAAATTTCTCAATTCCTGACGCTCCCATTTAGGAAAGCAAGGTTTGTAATCAGGAAGCTTATGAACTCCAGGCCAAGTAGCTTCGTCAGGAGTTCCTAAGGTTCGGAAAATTCGGAATAATTGATCTATTTCAGAGTCTCCTGGAAATAGGGGCTTCTTCGTAAGCTGTTAAATATTTTCAAAAGTAACTTATTTTATTCGTTCACCATTCCACATGAAAGAAGGGACGAATAATTTATAATCTTCTGGAACATACCATTTCGGCGAAAATACATCCTGCGCTCCACAGATCAACAGTAGTAGAATAATACTTGGTTCCTAGAAGTATTTCAGGGGATCGGTACCACAAAGTAACAACCTTCAAACAACATGCAAAATTAACATAAAAAATTATATATGTGTCGAATATGTTGTCGATTTCCTTGCGAAGCATCTTTGATTTCCAATGACTAAAAATAAATACACATCTCAAAAATATACCTCATGAGTATAAGCTCGCATAGGCATAGAAAAACCTCGAGCCAGTCCAAAATCAGCTAGCTTAAGATTTCCATGTGAATCGATGAGTATATTCTGAGGTTTTAGATCTCTATGAAGAATTCGATGAGCGTGGCAGTGCATCAAGGCTCGAAGCATCTGCCACAAATAAGACTTAACCTGGATTATTGGTAGTCCATGAGGTTGTGTGTCTATATATCTGTAGAGTATTAAAAACCAAAATCATTAAAATGAAAGACTTTCTCCAGAACTGGACAATCTCAATTGCTATCACGGGAGAAAGCATTTCCGTTGTCCAGCATTAAAAAAGCCATAACACAATTCAACGAAATGCATATTTTAAAATTGAAACCCTTCATACTTTTTAAGATCCATTTCCATGTACTCAAATACAAGGAACAATTTTTTATCTGCATGTATCACATCCAAAAGGCAAACCACATTTTGATGGTCCAGCTCTCTCAAGAGAGATATCTCTCGCACTGCCGTGCTCGGGATACCCTCAGATTCTCTACAAGTCAATATATTTTATTAATAGTCACGCAACCCTTCACAAATTACATCCACCGATTAAAACCAATAGTTAAATATACTTACGATTCAAGTCGAATTTTTTTCAAAGCTACTAGTCGATTGCTATTCTTCACATCCCTTGCCTTGTACACCACCCCATAGGTCCCTTCTCCAATCTTCTCGACTTTCTCAAACCTTTCCATCTTCCTTTCACTTTTGCCAACCTTTGACCTTCAATCTCCTCCACCCCTATGGGGTAGGCCGGCACCTCGTGACTTAAGCCTTTGACCAGGAACTCCCTGTCCTCAACTTAATTCTCGTTATACAGCTCCCTTAGAAATTCCAACGGTCCTACTGGAAAATGCGTAAAAAAAATGTGAAAACAAGGTGAAAACACTACATTCAAAGTCTCCAAATGAATATAAAGTTGTCATTCTTTCACTAAAGACTTTCTCATCCTCATAGTCAGAGGTTATTCACCCTCTCATAATTAAAAAAAAAATTTACTAAATTAAAAATTAGTAAACGGAACATAAATCTTACCTATCCAATTGGATGCTAAAAAAAAAGTGTGATATATCACTGGACGGAAAATGGGCACCGACAGAAAAAAGTGAGAAAAAGCTCAGATATTTACCACCAAATAATTCATGAATATTTGCCTTGTCTTGGGAAGATGTTGGCGGGCGAGGAGTTGGACTGTTTACAAAAACTGGTTCAAATACCAGCGGCTTCCATCCTCCTCCAGTTAGTGTCCCTCTGGAGTTGATGCACATCTTTGTTCATACTGGCCACCACCACCACCACTACTTTTTCCAGCATTTTCATGGACTACACTTGAGTTGAGACTTGGCTTTCTCAGCGGTTGATGGTTTAAAGGGACCATCTGTGAGATGGACATTTCCAATTTGCAAAGGGATGTAGAATATCATTGTTTAGATAGTTTCGATGGGAAATTTGGGGAGTGTTGTCCGTTTTCGAAGCACGGGGAAGTGGTATGAATTTATATTGATGGTTTTCAGGTGTATGAAGGGGGTGGGAGCTTTTTTGGAATTGCAATCCATTGACAGTAATCCATTTTTATAGGATTTGGTAATTTAAAATATTACATTAGAGCATTTGAATATTTCTATGATCGTATGAATGGTCGTATGATCACAGGCTTCATGTAGTTTAAGAGGTCGTTCAAGTGTGTCTGCCTGTATTATTTTCTGCATGAAATTTAATAAGGTATTTTATAAGGCTTTGAAGTCATTGACCAGTAGGGTCAAGTTACTCTTCAGTGTGGTCTTATCTCTATGAATCTAATGTCAACCCTCTTCATCTTTTAATGTGAATACCAAATCCAATCCTGCATGCAGCATGCACCTCGAGCGATAATAGTAGCTGATTGTTCCTTTTAAAATTATGGAATATGTTTGGAGGGCCTAGAACGATTTAAAGGAGCTCCTAAGACTTCTAAACTCTTAACCCAGTTGGACACACCCAAGACCTGGCTTTAAATAATACTTGATTTCCTCCAGTGAATCCAATTATGCTCCAAGGTATCCAAAGCGGACTGATGGGACCTCATTGGAGAAGTTAATTCCCTTACGGTATCTCTGCCGAGCAAAGTTAGATAATGTCGTGGGACATCAAATGAGACAGTAGACTCTAGAGAGGGAACAAAGCACCTTGAGCGCAACAATAACCTGAACAAAGTCCAACTGTGGGATTCACCCGAAGAATACGCTATCAAAATGTGTTACCAATCCTTGACAAAACGCCCGCACTGAAGCCCTAATTGGACGTGAATCAAATAAAGTTTCAAAATAGCTAGACATTCCTATTGTTATTACATTATATTATTATCTCGACCTGTATTCTCTCTGACTGGGTCTATCTATGCGTTTCCATGTTTTGGAATGGTAACCGCATGTGCCTTTGAGGAATAAATCTTGCTATTACCAAATTTCCATACCACATGCATACAAATAAGCGAGAGTCGTATTAGTTTAAAAGGTTAGGACCTACAAATAGTCCCATACTCTCAAGTCCACAACACAAACATTTGAGTAGTCAACACTCAACAGTTTGCTGGAGTGGAAAGGACGAACAGAAGGGTACTTTCCTCTTTTAGTACTTAGTCAATATATTATTATTATATTCGAATAGTCTAGACTTCTATTAGCTCATGCAAAGCGAAACACTCTGGCTCAAGTCTGAAGACTATGTGGCTTATTTCGATTTCAATTCTAGTCTGGAGAAAGGGGATTCAGACTCGATTTTATGTACGAGATCCTCATGCCCTCATGTAATAAATATCCTTTCTTGTGGTGGCGGTCAGTAGGGTAGCTCCAGCAGTCTGATGAATATAAATGTATTACGTTGTTGTATTTCTCTGGTGGCTTTTGTGGGCTGGACTGCTGAGTGACCTCGATCGGGAGTTGTAAGTTCTTGATACATTCGATTCAGATTTATTTATGATATTTTCATTGCTAGAGATTTACACACGGATTGCTCTACCACATAAAATAACTCGATCAAACTCAAGGAAATAGGATGGAGGGAAATTATTTCCATCCTCCAAATCTGTAATTTATTGCTTAAGTAATTTGCCAAAGGATTCTACACATGAACTATATGCACAGAACCGCGAGGAATACCATCTCATCTCATCTGTCCAAATCAATTACGTCTGACGTATGCTGAATGCAACTGCTCCGCAGGCCACAGCCGCTCTACTGAGTTGTATTAATCCTCTGTAAAATTGCAATAGTAATTGAACACAGTTGCCTGGAGCTATCAAGTAAAAGTTATTCATCGCTGTTGCTGTTAAACGGAAAAACTGGGATAGATAATTTAATGGAATCTATACAACAAGTGTGCACGGGGGGGGGGGGGAGGATTTCATGACTTCATTTCAGTTAAAAAATTAAACTTTTTAGATAGTTAGCCTTTGACCTAGAAAAATAGGTAACCTGGTATTTGGTAGATGAAGCTCTGTAATTGCTGGCATTGCCTGTCGCTTTTCACAATTTTTATTAGTAAAGAAGTCCCCTCCGGTTCAATTATACCTGTCTACTATTTCGGTAGCTCTCAAAAGCGACAGTGAGAAAGAGCCCATAACATTATCCTTCGGATTCTCTACAGCTTGGTTAACTCTGGGAGTTGAAGCTGGTTCTGTGGAAATATATCCAACTTGTCCCAAGAACTAAAAGAGAACACCATTCGCTTTGAGCCAAATTAGTTTCATAAACTTTATTTATATGATATTATGAAGAGCGTCCTGGCCTCAGGGGGATGTTGAAATTACGAATTTCCAGACAATTGTAATGGGTTTAAGTAACATTACATGTAGTCTACATATTTAGAAAGAGGAGAAAGTTGGGAATCAATTCCTGCATAGGAATAGCCGTTTAGCAGACTAATTTGCTCAGTAGGCTTGTCACCCGGTTTGAAATATGAGACAAGGATGAGAAAGATGGGCTTCCCTTTCTCTCACTCTCAGCCAGCGGTAATTCCACTTTCTCGGAGAACTATCAAAGCAAAACTTGTCCCTAGTCGACGGATGTAGAGGCTATATATTTTCTAATCTCTTCAGAGGATGAGCAAAGTCTAAGCTCAAGACGGGCTTAGCTGTAGGAACGATTTGCCCTCACGAAAGCCGTGGGGACATTAATTGACACTACTTTAATACCCTGAAAGACGTATGGCCCTGTGGACTCAAATTTGTTAACCGAACTGGCTCTAGCAGTCTATGAGCTTTTGGCCTGGAAATTAACCTTTAGCGGCGTAATTTAGAGGCTCGACCCTTTATTTTATAATTTCTAAGAGGACCATCTCAACACAAGGCTATCGTTAGTTTGACTTATATGGTTTGATTCTTTGTCAGACTTTAATGAATGGAAGGGAGAGATTTTTCATTTCAAGGAGATCGTTTTCAAAGGAAAATAGACGCTGGTATTTTGTCATTAGACATATGAAGGGAGTTAGAGAATTTCAATTCATCTTTACTTTTTATGTGACAAGTGCAGATTTGGATCGTTAGGAATGAAGTAGGGATGGAAATGTGGGCATGAATACTAAAGTAGAGGCATGCTTCAATTAATTATTGGGTTTAATATGATTATAGTAGCGATGTTTAGAGTCGACACACGAACTACGCCACTGAACGGCTAGAGAAGACGTAACATTTGACTATTTATTATTTCTTAGAGTGTAGACTGCTATATAGAAGAAAGGGGTCTATGTATTCAGTAATTTCCTTCCTTAAAATTCTAACAACTTTACTTTCTGCAAAGTTAGCAAACAAAGAAAGTAAACAAGTGACAGGGACATGAATGAGATAATCTGTAGTATATTGTCTTTCCATTTGCAAGCTAAAACAGTTTAAAGCTTAATCTCTCGTTTCAACCCGTATAAAAACTAATTTTCCGGACGACTGGATTCGAATGGAGAACGTGAATGTATAAATGACAATGATAATATAGCCCAATATGCTCAAACGAATCTGAGCTTCTCTGCTATATAGGATTTAAAATTAAATATACATGCTCATTTTTGGATGGAGATTCCCTCAATCCATCTACCACACCACGTTTTTATGTTCCTATTATTCCAACAAAATTAGCCCAGGATTCGTCTTTACCACATTCATCTAGGATTGGATCCGGGGGGATTGAAACCCGCACGGGATTTGCTAAAGCAATATTATCCTTTCGGGAAGCACAAAGTGCTAAGTGAATTTAAGTGATCCTCAGTCTCATCTACCAAGTAGTAGTTCCATTCGTGTCTTGCTGCTTGGACAGGAATTGATTTATCGAGAAATATTTCTCTGTCTCGGTAATAAACAATCAAAAGAGAGTACATGATACATCTGTTTCTGACTTGACCACCTCATCTCATCGAAAAAGTTGTGGTCCTCTCAGAGAGAAAAAACACTTACCTCGGCACACGATTTTGAAGTTTCAATCCCAAACCCCCTCCCCCTTCACAAAGTAAAGAGCTATGTAAGCTATATAACTAATTTTTTCTAGAATCCTGTTCAGTTGATGCAACTCGAGAAGTACTTGAGCACTTAAGGAAGAAAGCGATCATGAAAGTTCCACTCTGTATAGTCTCTAAGCCTTTTTCTTTAGCAAGTGTCGAGTTGCTTCAACCCATTTCTTTGAAATAAAAATCGAGGACTATGACAAGGGAAGAAAAATGCTCGTGACACAATGCTGTGTACACTACATGAACTAGGTCCATTGGGGAAGTAGAGAAACGGAAGAAAATCTCTTTTGCATTTTCTCATGCAATACCTCGCCCTCGAGCCCCAGGAAGGAACACGCTGACAGCGGATTTATTCCAAAAATCCAAACTGAAAAGGCCAAGGTCTGAAATAGTATGGTTCATAGCATTGTAGGATCTGGTAGAGGAGTTTCAAAGAGAAGAGTTCCAAGCACAAATACGAGACCACACCGTTCAGGAGGATATATTCATTGAGCCAAAACAGAAGAATGGGACGAATGGCCATTACACTTTGTTGAGACAATGTAATAAAAGTGACTCGCATGAGTAAGCTTTTCCCGTACAAATAAAGATGTTCAGTCCACAATCCTCCATGTATAGAACATTCTTCTGCAGATTACCCTATGCAGACAGAGCCCTTGTAGGCCGTACCACAATTCCAAACGAGGACCTTAGGCTTCTCGTCTTCTTGTTAGAACTAACAATCCAACAAGCCTCAATGTCCAATCCCTGAAAGTGTACACGGAGAATGACAAGGTTCATAGAATGATGGTTGTGGATCAGAGGGATCCATTTGTTTTTTAAAAGTTCAGAGCTATCCCTTGGATTTTTTCTACACTTTTTTTCGTATCATTTATTTTTCCCCTTTGGTTGTCTTGTTAGTAAAATGGTGGTGGCGGGAGTTGGGAGAAGGAACATGCGAGAAGCTTGTATTGTTTGTTGTAGCTGTCCTCACGGAAATGGATGAGGGACATGGTGACAGACCGAGAAGACGGAAAGCAAACACTTAACATTCCTTGGAATCTCCGTATCCACGATACAACAAAGATGGATGGACGATAGCCTTAGCAATCTTAAAGTGCCTATAGGTGAAAGTGGAGAAAATCGTGGGGCCTTGGTGTTGGTAGACGCTGCAGGGGGAATGGTGCTGGGGACGCGTGTAAATCCTCTCACATTCCTGAATTTAAAATCCCACTCTCCCTGCCTTGCTTTTAGATTACCAACTTTAGAGTAGAGAATTTTGAATAGATTTTGCAGCCAGAAAGCGGTACTTTAGCCTCGATAAGCCACTCTTTTACTGTTACTGTCTCTCTGGTAATAAGTTAGCATATATGTCGCATCTCCGTAATAAGTCTTGGTCTGTAGATAGAAGATAGAGTGTAGTAATTTCCCTTCCTTCATCTCAGCTCAGTTTCGGAGGCACAAAAGGTAATAATAAAAGGAGCGAGCATTTGGCCACGAAGTTCTTTGAGGTCAGGAAGAAATTGTAAATTCCTTAGTGCCAACTAAAAAGTCGTACACATTGCCCACAGGGTCTCCAGAACACTCTCTCCGAAGGTAATTCTGAGTTTATCATATTAGACGAAGAATCCAGGACGTTTAGACATGGCTTATCTTGAGCCCTCATCAAAAGAAATTATGAATTAGAGTGGATTTCGGTACGAAATAATGTTCTCCAGGGAATCGGTACGTGTACAAAGATAAAACAAGCTTATGTGTATTCCAATGGTATTCCACTACAGAGAGTATGTTGCAAGATTACATTTATTTTCCATACAAGTCCCAGGTCAGAGTACTGCTGGTAGTTGTAATACTAGTTAGTATTTGTCGTGTGGTCCTACCACTGACGGTACATTGAACAGACCGGAAAGTAAACTAAACCCTGGCTGGCTTCACATGGAGGAAATATGATATAATTTTCACTGGATTATATTCTCCCCAATTCCGTCCAGAGTTCTCCAGCATTTGTGCAGATAGTTTTATCAGTAGCAGCCTTCCTAGTACCTAGGTTGAGAAGATGACAAGGATAATTTAGACTTGAGAGAAGACTAGCCGAGAGTGGAGACCCTTCCAATTCCAGTGGAAAGGAGATACCATGTGGTATAATTCCGTTCCAGAGTTCCTTTAATAGTTAGCACTTGGTAGTCGCCAGCGTTGGAGTTCCATAGGTTCCACAGAGGTTCCAGATCAAACCTGGAGAGATTTGGTATTGGTGGTACGAGTGGTAGGCTTGCTGGGAACATTGCAGCCAAAAAGAGTACCACCGCACACACAGCCAGACTCTTCTACTCATGGGAGATGGGAACTGTGGATCTAAAAGAGCTAAGTCAAGTGTAAACAGCAAGTAACTCCAGTCGGTGAAAGTGCGCCGGGATGAAAGCAAGAGTTTTCTCGCCCATTGGAGATACAAAAAACTCTCATTGTGAGCCTCAAGGGCACCGTGTGTTACCATTCTGCTGTACTTTTACTTTCAAATCCACCTGAATCCATCTCCATTCACTTCCAATCATATCCTGCAAAAGCTGCCTAGCTGATGAGGCATTTGGGTCAGGGAGAGGAGATTGAAACGAGTTGACAGGTGGATACAGAACAGTCGGCCTGCAAAAGGCTGAAAGCTTCATTACCCTCAGTTTGTGATTTACGTTCATACTCACTGATTGAGTCGGTGGGGGAAAATCTGGGAATCAGTCAGTCTCAATTCATCCGGGGACTTTTCTACATTTCCGGCCCGTTTCTGCGTGATTAATTGATCGTGTGATCAGGAGGAATTATCTCCAGTCTCTCTGTAGACTATTTAAGGCTCTGGAGTTAGAGTTTGCATGGAGTAGAAAAAAAAGTGGTGACAGCCCTTGTGCACTCTTCAAGACTTGAGAGAGGGGCCTTATCTCTGATCTGTGCTACATGAGATGGTTGAGAGATATTTTAAAACATTTATCATCACCTATTCACATATATATGGTTACTGGTTGCCCCGAGCTTATTTGATTGTCCTCCGGAGGGGACTTATCTTCCGTGTGGACTTCAAATATCAAAAGTGAAAAGTAGACAGAGAAATAGGAGAGAGGGGAAGTGTGTATTCCAAGTAGCAAGTTCCCACTGCACTACTGCACACAAGGATGAAATATAACACAGCCCTAAGGACAGTATGAGTGTATAAGTGTCAAAGGTTTATCATCCCACTGAGCTCATGTTCCACAAGGAAGTGACATCCATTTGAAAGCCAGTATTCAACTATTCAACTATTCACCAGTCCGAGAGATCCGAGCCGTGGACTAGTCCAAAGTAGGAAAATAGGTTACATGTTACGTTAACGTTATCATAATAAGCCTCTAAAGATCATCAGATGTGAGAAGCGAGCTGTGAAGAATTCAAATGGACAGTTTCCAGCTATAGTTTTTCTCATCATTTCTCGACGGGGAAAGGCGTGGGATTCTTTTGAGGGCTGCATAACTGAATCTTATCTCATGGTCTGTAAAGAGGACTTTTTTTCCTCATCCCTGAAGGACAGATAAATGAGTGCCTCATGACGAGTGTCACGAGCACGCAGACCCCCTCACAAGCTCATCTTGTTGAAATTGTTCAGATAGCGATGGCATCACTCTGTTACAAAACCAGTTGAGGCTTTCATGAGTTTCTCATCCCAGAGGGAATTTTTGTTAATGAGTTACGCAATTGGAAGGGGTGAGAGGGAAGCGGAGTGAAAGAATGGGGAAAGCCCTTTAAAAAAACTCTTTAAAAAAGTTTATCGCTCAATTTTGGGTGTAAATTTTTTTTATCACCCCACACGTAGATAAAAGGTAGCCACGAATATAGGGGTATAATAAAAGAGTCAAGTTAGAAGTTTAAGTAGTTTTGATAAAGCGGGGGCATCTATTATTTCGTGAGGAAGAAGCTGTAACAACAGTATAATATTCTATATCACATTGTCAGGAGGAGTGATGATGAGGTTCACCCTGTTATTGTTGTTGTGATGCATCTCAAGACGAGTTGTCGTCTTAAGGGCATCGTCACCGTTGGCAGTGGATATGGTAGCGAAGATAATCCAAATCGTATCATTCCTCTTGTATGCCACACCGAACCACTTCATCTCCCTCAATTTATTGCTACCGAGCTCAAGAAGCTACCCATCCTTGAGTCTTATATCAGCCGCCTCGGCCCTTGAAGTAATGGACTGGAGCCCTCGACATGTGGACACTAAGCTTGGAGTGGTACAGGGCTTCATTGTTTACCCAAATGGCTTTGATGGAGTTGAAGTGTTTTTGAACATGCCTTATGCATCTCCACCCGTAGCAAATCTAAGATTTATGCCTCCTGTGAGTGGGTCACCGTGGTCTGGGGTTAGAAGAAGTCATACACCGTCCGCTGTATGCCCCCAAGTCTTACCTGACATTCGAAATGAGACCGAGGCACTCAAAATGATGCCGAGAGGACGGCTAACGCTTCTTAAGCGGCTCCTTCCTCACCTAAGGAATCAGAGTGAAGACTGTCTCTATTTAAACGTCTACATTCCATTGAGGGGTAAGGATTTTCATTCGAATTGTATTTTAATGAAGCAATTGTGATTATTGATTGGTTAGCAGAATGTAAGCTCTTTGAACAATGGATGTCGTCCAAAGATAATTCACGCAGTGGGTTCATTTTTCTGAAAAGTTCTCAATTTATTTGTATAATAAAAATTCAATTATTAGCTGCACAATCCAATGTCCGAGTTTTATTTGTTTTTTAAATTTAATTTCATCCCTTAAATCTAGATGCACTCCATCGGGTTTGGCCCTATCCTCAAAGCTTGATTAGATCACCAAGTTTAATTTTTCATTAGTAATGTAACGATTCATGCAGACAGAGTCTAGAATTGTATTCATATTCCCTAGTTAGGATTGTTGGGAACCTCTTCTTATTTGAAAAAGAAGAAGAAGATGAGAATAGAAGTCTCTTTTGTGTGTTTGTCAGTCTAATAGAATTTTTTATATCTGAGCTCAACTGCTCACCATCACTTTTAATCCAATTTCACCCTCTGAGCTCTGTGTACTCAAACTTTATTTTTTTACGAATACCGAATAAACTAAATTTGCCTTCTTATTTTTCATGTTCACTTTAGTCTCGCGGAACGTTAACAACTTGGGACATTTGATTTCTGCTCCTAGGAATATATTTTGGAGACTAACTTTTTTTCCTTCATAGACTTGCAGGCGTCGGGACGAGATCCCTTTGCTGGAACAAAAGTTTGATAACTCTCTTACAGGCATCAGATACATATGGCTGTTAGTCACACACACTCACACAGTCAGATACTTTTAGCCCTAAAAGTAGACAACTACTTAACTAATACAAAATACTGTGCATGCCACCTCCCTCCCAATTCGGACTCAAACTTGCTTGTTAGTGCTCCACGAAAAGAAGTGTGTATAAAAAAGCTATGTTCATATCATTAGTTTTATAATCCCGTTGAGACGGAATTAGGTAGATATTAATGGGGGAAATAATGACACCCTCTGAACAAACCATGTATCAGTTCATGCTAAGTTAAGCATGTCATAAAAACTTTTCCGATTCCACTTCTCTCTCTATACATACATACATACATAATAACTAAATAACTACCGCCTGTTCCTCCCATCCCGATGGTGTGATGGTGTCTGAGCTTCAAAAGAAAGTTCTCATCTTTCCTCCAACACTATTGCTCTTGGATGTACCAGCAGTCTCGTCTACACGCAGACATGGCATGGTACTCACTATTCTGGATGGAGAGAGTACAGGATGGGAACTCATTAAAGACCCTATAGAATTATACGGAGGCTTTAGAATCTCGAGATAAGATTGCGGAATATTTTTAGGCACCATCACCAGAGCTTCCATCAGCCTATATATAGCTGACTACAAAATAAACTAACTCTGTCTATATACTATGTACTGAGAAGCTATCGGGAACATCCCGCTCGTTTCTTAGATAGAGTGAGAAAGGAAGAGGAAGGGTTAAATGGTTTTCTCAATTAGTTTAGTAACTAAATGGGGATCGGTAAGGAATAAAAAGAGGCTGATGTATCAATAAAACCAACTTTTGTAGCTCCACGAGAGGAGAGATAGGCCGTACTGATGACCATTTTATTTCTTTCAAGAAATAACACAAGCCCTCTCTTAGTTAGGATAGGGAAGGAGATTATATGTATGGAGGAGGTAGTTAGTTAGTCGAACCAGTCTGTCTCACCCATGTAATCACAGAGTGGTGTAGAATATGGCCCTGTGATGTTATTCTATAGTAAAGAAGTCTCTGGCGTGGGTCTAAGGAAAAGTCTGTAACTAAGGACAATCTCAGAAGACGATAATGACCTAAAGGGAGAAGAAACGGCATTTGAAATGGAGATAACCAAAGAGAGAGAGAGAGAGTCTTATTTCTAAGGGAGAGTATCTCTCAGTTCATCTCCCGACGTGTTCTTAAGAGAGAGTACTTGCCCTTCCGCCGTGTTTCAGGAGCCGACAGGGCGGTGAAGGGAGTGATGATGATATTCTGCTCCCCAAAGTCCTCCAGTACTTGACAAGGTGGCTTTGGAACTGTGTACTTACGGAAGGGAAAAGTAGGTTAATTAAGTCTTTGATTAAGAGGAAAGTGTATCAATCAACTCTTTCAAAATGTTACAAAGTTCGAGAGTCTCCTCCCTTAGTGAAGTTGGGAGGACTTGAAACGGTTGGAAGTTTGGATGTAATGGCTCTCCACTATTTGTCTCGGTAGGGATGTTTTAGAGAAACGACAAGGTAGTATATAAAGTAGACAGACTATATTATACACGATTGCAATCAGCTCTATCCTCTTAGGCCCACTTCTAGGGATGGGTATTAATGTTCTGTTTATGTTAGATGTGTCCTTGTCCTAAGTTTTTTAATGATTTGAATAGCTGGCTGACAAGGAGGACGAATTCATCCATCCGTTATTTATTGGCAGGAATGGACGGGACAGCAGGGAAAGATTTTGTAGACGAGTTATTTTTTATTTTTTCACATCTTTAGATCCTTCTGCAAGCAAAGAGAGGAATAGTTGATTGCGTTCAGCTCGTTAGTTCATCCCCGGTGGAGGGGATGAAGGCAAGAAAGAAAGGGACCTGCTCATTTGAAATGTATAGCTAATCAAAGACCTCCGCTTTCTTTTGACTAACAGAGAACAGAGAGGAATTCATAAAATATATTATGAGAGGTTGGACTCGGAGGTAAGTTATTATAGTTCGGGATGTGAACACCTTGTTTATGACGGGTGTTAAATAAGATAGGCCATTTAAGGACTTCCGAGAAGGGGCTAAAAATCCTGAGGAGTAAAAAGTGTAAAAAAAGTACATAGAGATTTACGACAAGAGGAAAAGGTAAGGAGAAATGAAGTGAAAGCATTTTGCTGTACTAACGAAGTTACAACTCTCTCTCTCTTCTCTCTCGTCTCCTCTTTGAGCTAGTTATGGGGGAATTGTGGAGATAAATGTAAGCCTGTACATATTGGGAGTTGAAAGTCAGGGTGGTTTGGAACGTATATCTAAGTAGTCGTGCTAGTCAAGGAATTTAGAATGTATATGTTATGACTAGATGTGTGTCTGTTGTATTCTGTATGAAAATGGAAGTTACGGGTACACGGCAGGGCTGCCAACATTTCCCTGTTTTTACTATTCCGTTTCGTCTCGTGATGCAATTTCACTGAGTATTTAATTAATTTGTACTACAGCCTTGGATAAGTGCCAAGGTACTCCTCGAGTACGTGGAAAGGCTCTGGCACAACTGGCAGGGGATGTATTGGAGACTGTGACGGAGAAATTTGGAGAAGGAAGAGGCATAAGGAAGGAGTGGTGGTGGAAACTGTCGGGAAAAAATCCGTGACATTAACATACATAAGACGAGAGACGGGATTTATGTGGCCAAATCCGTCTCTTATACCCATCCGCCACTTAGCTGAGGGACCTCAGGGTTGGTGGTGGTAGTGTCTGATAGTGGAGATTCTAAATTTTCTGAGAAAAAAAACCAAGCTCAGAGCTAAGCGATTCAAGATTCAAGGATTGGATATTTTAAGGGGTGCAAGCCCCGGGATATTTTAATGAGAAGTTTTGCATTGCAAAACTAAACTTTTTTTCTTTTATTTTCTCTATTTTCTCATAGGAAGTTAAGAGACTTAAGAGTAAAAGCTTTTACGACGGTGAGCCGCTTATACTGCAGTAGTAGGACAGAGTGTCTTAGTCTCCCATATGATTGCACAGGGTATGTATAGGACATAAATGTATTGCTTTATATTTTAGATGTTGGAACTGTAGAAATTGTATTAGGATCTTAGGGGCTGCTCTTATAATATATTTCTCAACAAGGAGAGTAATCACTTTATGGAATGTCTAAAAGATGTTTCCAAAGTCTCTCTGGCTCTACGACTCTCCCTGACTTTCCCTGACTGTCTTGCTCCAGTTATGGCGTCTATTGCCCTTACAGTTTTATACCCTTTTGTGGAACGTGGACAGGGGGGAAAGATAAATGTTTTTATTAAGCAATGAAGGGAGCAATAAAAGGATGGTGTAGTCATTTGGATTCTTTAAGTATGAATACTACATGGGAATAAATTGCTCACATATCTCCACAACTACACCTTATTCCACTATCAGACCATTTCCAAAGAGATTTACGAACCCTTGTACACTCTCTGCTAGTTGTGTATGTTGTGTATATATTAATATTAACCTACACACGTTGTACACCATTCTTTTAATGTTCTATCACGGCCCAAGAAGATTTCTTCTCTTCAAGTCTTGAGGGTATGATGTTATTATTCCCGATTTCATTTTTATTGAACTATTACAGTGGCAGAAGGACAAGGGATGGAGAAGCTAGCCGTGTTGGTCTTCATTCATGGTGATGACTACGGCTACGGGGCCGGACATCCTTATGACCCATCGGTGCTGGTCAGCTTGGGGAATATTATCGTCGTGACGCTGAATTACAGGTAGAGAGAGATCTATAGATACGAGTATGCACGATAGCATGGTCCATAGTCTTGATTTCCAATGCTGTATGTAGTTTACCCGCTCTGGTCGTAATGGTAGATATTAAATATTCTCTACATTTTTATTTCATCATGTTTCATACTTACTCGGATTTTCAAGACTTGGGATTCTTGGTGAGAAAGCTATATAATCCTTATAAATGTGCTCCGTTAATGTCCAGAGTGGAGTAATAATTATTATTCCCATAACTCATCCACCACCCCGATATTTTATAGGTTTCCTCAACGCCCATTCCGATAGCCATTTTAGACTTCCATACAACTTCGCACTTCTCGATCAAATTGCAGCTCTGCAGTGGGTTCAGGTAGGTATATAGTAGTTTTATATGTACAGCTAGTACTAATTTAATTGTAGAGTTCCTGTCTGGATATACAATCCTCATATTAAAATCAAAGCCTCGTTAGTCATTCCAAGGGCTCAAAACTTTCGAGCCGGTATAGCCAAGCGATGAGATAACTTTTCCCATGTGCTTTCAGGAAAACATCGCCCTGTTCGGAGGTGACAGGACTAATGTCACATTAATGGGACATGGGAAAGGAGCCGTTCTCGTCAACTTTCTAATGATATCCAGTGCAGTGCCAACAGGTCAGAAGCTACGATATTAAATTAACAGACATAATAATAAATCTATATCTGTAATTGAATTGAGACTCTCACTAAAAGCAATAAGCGATCATGCCAGTGTATCAAGTTGTACCATCGGTATGGCCTCGATCTGGAAATCTGATTAACTCACCATCACGATAGGCACTGTATACACGTTCTAATATTTTCCTGACCAGACAGTTATTAATGCCTTGTGTTGTGCAGTTGAGATCGGATGTAGCAGAAGGTAGTTCCCCACAGCAGTGCTACGGGTTTTCTTTTCCCATCATGCATTATTGACTTTGATTAAATAGGGAGGCGAGAAGAGGAAAGGTCACTGTATCATTTTTCAAACCCCTATACACTTTAAGGGGACTTGAGGAGTTTGAGAAATTGCTACTGCTATCAACTGCTATTTGGTTGAGGGGAGACGGGGGCATCTGGATCGCCGCAATTGGTGGATAGGATAGTTATCTGTTATTATCTCTGTATGTGTAATTCAGTGAGTTGGAGTTGGCCGCGGCTGCTTTTACGTCCCAATGAACTCACAAGAGCTAGTCTATTTAAAAAGAGATAGGTTTGTATGAGTTGAGATGGCTTTTGAAAATTCGATTAGATTATTTCCTCATGGTCAGTCAGCAGTCAGTCAGATGTGGAAGGATAGACTGAGTATCTTTCTATTCAACTACCGGTCCTTTGATCTTCGTCACCGACTCGGTTCTATGTTTATACTGATGTAAGGAAGGATGTTGTCCTTCACAGTCCATTTCCATGATGAAATCGTCTCAACTTCTCTTAAGATCTAATTCCTAAAAGGGTCTACAGAATTGAAGCCCAATTCCACTTATTACATCCGCTTTCTTTCTCTTCTAAGTAGAGGAACCATGGATTTTAAACTTAATTGGGGATGGCATCACGTATTTAATTCTATAGTGAATCCAAAGCTATCCTTGACAAAGACGAAGAAAGACTGTCAACTGTGTTATAGTAAAGGAGGTGGGGTGAGGGGGGCAAGACAAGATAAAAAGCTATTGATGGCTTTTGGAGAAAACGAAAGACTGGATATCTCCTTGTAAGGAAATTACGTAGGGTTCATCTCTATTAAAATAATTTGGAGTGACAGCTCCGTTAATATTTGGATCTTCCTGTCCTTAGGGATTAGCTTGAGAGTAATTTGTCCTAATGGGAATCTTGTGAATGTTTGAGGAGGTGAGGGTTATCAAATTAATTGCGCTTGAAAAGAAATTGACTCTGGGTCTGATTAGTAGCCCAATTTGCTAGATTGGGAGATCTCCGGACCCAATCCCACAGCCTACAACACACAAGGATCGGGAAACGATAACTAATGATCATCTCTAGTTGTAATCTAGCATCCCGGATAAATTAATCCTTTGTGCTAGTTCAATCCGCAGAAACCTTTGTGAAGGAAGGATAGTTAAATCCCAAGCGTGCATCCTACATAATTAAAATCAGCTGAAAAAGGTCTCAGGCACGTCACTCACGTACATTCAGCTTTCGTTCTTTCTCCAATGGCTCCAACATAAATCCTACGGGTTGGTATTCAGACGGCAACATTGTGCAAAATCAGCAAGCAATATCAGACTTCCATCCATCCTCACCAAGAATCTAGATTCTAGATTCTTCATCTCTTCTAGAACTAACTCTCCCTTTAACAATGCTCAAGAAGCTTAGCAGAATAGCAAGATAAAGAATAGTCAGGGTGGAGCAAGAAAAAAGTACAGAGAAAAGTATAAAAAAAAGCCGAGAGAGAGTCTGATACGTTTTTTTTACTGGAGCTGAAGAAAAGAAAGAAATCTTTGTGTCATCCAGCCATATCAAATAAATTCGGGTTTATTAGCTTACCCAATTCATATTTGAGAAAGTCAACCAACCGACCGAGTATCTGAGCCTCCTCCTCCATTCTGAAAAGTACCGGTCTCCTCCCACCCATAGTCTATAGCTATAATAGCCTTATCGTTCAATAGACTCAAACTGGCAAAAAAATATGTGAGGATCGAACAATTCAAATTTAATAACCTGGCTTCAAATACCATAGCTGTAGATAGCCCGGGTCAGGCCATAGAGGCTGAACTATTTAAAGCCCCATTGCCTTTTCTACGCTTATCAACTGCCTGGGGGCGAGAAGGGTGAAGTTTGAAGCAAAACAAATTCCGATTGAAATCCTAGCCAAACTTTTTGTGTATTATGTACCAGGGAATCTGTCATTGATGAAATCCCTGGAAGTAGAACCTGAGCTGTAAACAAAGGATCCGTTTAGAGATCTCTGCATTTTATAGCACACTATCCCATATTGATTTGAAGAAGTAAGCATTTCACATTTGGCACTCGCTCTCAATCTCGACTTCTCAGCCCCTTGGCATCTGTTTCGACTCTCTCCAGTTCTCAAGAGTTGATGAGACTAGGGATCCGAGTCTCCAAGTACAGACAGACACTCAAACTATATAGGCCTTATATATTATTACATACGATTCGACACCCTACTTAAAAAACGTAAAGATCGAGCATTCAGAAAACTCATCATCTGATCATATGACATGGAACAATGCTATCAAATCCCGGGTATCTGTAATACTTTGATCTACTCCGAACCGCTAGACTGTCTCTTATTAAACGGTGCAGGGCACACGAGCTATCAAAACAATTCCAAGTATCATATCCCAACTATTATCTTGATGTTTTATATGATGTGTTGAGCCATGTTACTAGTGTTTTTTTTGCATTCTGCATTGACGCCTCTAGCTCCGAGGTATTTTTGTATCCTGAGTTTTCTAACAACTCTTGCTTTACCCATTGCTATTGTTCCATTTAAAAAAAATGAATTGGCTCCGGGTGCAGCCCAGCATACGGTTTTTGGAAAGTCATTTTTGATTCTGTTCATCCTGTCTGTCCATCACCTAGAAGTGAAATGAAAGCAGCCAAATATTTGTACATGGATTCAACTACATGAGTTAGATACACTCTCTCCCTGCATACTTTGACGTCCTAGAGTTTCGGACTCAGGCTGGTTGAGACAGTTCGGGAAACCGATGAAGTACATAATACATACATACGTGGAGCAGTAGTCAGCTGTCTCGTATGTCTAATACAACCGTATTGCACTGACTGGTCCTAAAAAAACCGGTCTAGGATAGAGGACGGATGAAAAAGCTACATGTAACATATTGAGATTTATTCGCACAAAAAAAGTAGACCCTCCGATTCCAGCCAGTTTCTACATCTTAAGCTTCAGCCCTTTCCATCCCATCTTCTCCAAGAGAGAGAGAGAAGAGACAACGCGGAGGGGAAAGTAAATCAGAGAAAGTTCATAAAAAAACAGACTTTGTCTTCCTGACAGATCTTCGGGAGTCTTGAGTGGACGAACGTCGCTTCATGAAGCGTGGATATAGTTTGGAACTGGGAGAAGAGTAGATTTTTTACCCCTAGAGTTGAAGTCTTCAAGTCGGTTGGTCGCCTCGGCATGTGTTGCATGATACTGAATGTTGACACGAACTAAGTACCTCCGCTCAACTCTGTAGAGAATCTATAATCTTCACTAGGAATTTTTGTTCTTCCTGAGTGTAAGAGGCAGACGGAGAGAGAGAGATGAAAAAAAACACAAGGCAAGCGGTCTAGGGTATGAAACCCAATCCGACTTTTCATTTAAAGAGCTTGACTTTGTAATTTCATGGAATTCTTGTCACGTCCGACCCATTTCCTTATGGCTTGGTCCTCGTATCTTTTGGTATCTTGATCTTGGGGTGTGATGGTGGTTAGTTGAAAGTCCAATAGTAAGGCTACAGCTACAATGGACATCCTTTGGTAGAGAAATGAGACTAATTCTAAAGGAGTCCAAGTTCAAGCATCAGCATCATTTTATAAATGTGTGTAGTATATAGAACCCAGGTTTGCTTTTAGTGAACTTGGAGGTACAAATTCCCTGGGTGACCTCTCCTGAATTTGTTATATCTATCTCACTCAAGGCTTATCTTCAATCTTCTCCACTTGTGTATCCTCTCTGCCCTCGCTCATCAAATTCGGATGGCATAGGCTCTTTCCCTTTAATACTGGTAATAATATTATAGACTCGTACGATTTGAAGAGCCCTGAAACTAGGAACATAACTGAATTGAGACATTGAATACATAAAAAGTTTACCTAACATCCTCTCCCGGCTTGAATACTTGGGCATGAGGATTCCGTGTACCTTCAGTTCCTTGCTTACAAGAAGGGAAACCACCCCACAACAATTTACTGTTTATATCAGCCCGATTGTCTAAGGATTTATCTTCCCTGTAGTCTTTCTACGCTTTCACTTTGCTCAGAGCCAACCACCACCACTGCCTTTACCACCATCACCATCCCCACCACCACCACCACCACCGTCACTGCTACACACTATAAACTAAGATAAGTATTACACACGAATTCCATATGGAATCCCTATTTCAAAGGCCTTTTCATCCACCAGCACATATTGGGTTGTTCTATTCAAGTGAAAGATTTTTTGGCCCTTTTGAGTCTTTGGTAAATTTCACATCGGAACACAATACAATAAAAGAACATTTCTTCATATTTTTTTTCTCTTCTCTTTTCCAGGTCTTTTATTCCATCGTGTGATCCTCAGCTCGGGCTCTGCCTTGTCCCCATTGTCATCTGACCTTTCAAAAGGACCCGAGCTCAGTAAAAGGTTCGCCCAACGAGTCAGGTGCCCTTCCGAACCGTCGTCAACCATGTTGGAGTGCCTTAGAGAAGTCCCTGTGAGACATTTCCTTGAATCCGAGGTAAATCTCTACCTTTGCTGTTTTATAGATCAAAGGGTTCCCTCTTTGTTGACTTCAACAGAGGATGGTAGGAGTAGTCCGAATTCTGGCTATGAATTTTATATTCTTCTCAAGCTCTGGGAAATCATTTTTATGCCCCTTTCAAGCGTAAAGGACGTCTTAAAGAGGTTCTATATGCAGGAAGGCCTAGTTTTCGAATTTATTCTTGACCCATGCAACAAGAATAAGATAATGTAATGTAAAGCACCAAAACGGGAGTCAAGATCCCATCCTTCCAGCTATACAAATAATCCAAATGTCTTTCTGTGATGTGCATGGGTAATAAAGTGTAGAAATTTATATTTCAAGCTTCCTTAACTTACTCTGCATGTGGTTTTACATTTCGGAGGAATCTACGGCATTTCATATATTATTCATAAATACTACCTCGTAAATAATTCATCCAAGGGCCTTATGTTGCATTTTGAAGGGAAATTTACAAGAGATTCTCCTTCCAGTGTCTAAGGTAGAAGGTACTCAATCCACAGGCTGTAGCATTCCTAAGGCATATTATACCAGAGCAAATACAATTTTCAGCTTGCCTGAGGAGTACCCTTCCTTATAAGCTCTATTATGTTGGTACTAGGAAAAAAATAAAGGCATGTATATTTTCATGAATAGAATTCTCCGAATCCGGATGAAAAGGGGGTGGTTGTATTTATAAAATATAGGGTTTGAGTATTTCACACACCGAACGAATCCTCACAGGAGGGCAAATGAGAAATAATACGGAAGAAGGGGGTAATAGACATAATGATCTAATTGTGTGGTATGTAGCTGTGGAGCTTATTTGGACCAAGTGGAGACGGGATTGTGGTGAAGAACGAACTTCCACCGGACAATGTGATAATGAACCGAGTGTCCCATTATCCCCTTTTATTCGGTGTAGTAAAGTCAGAGATATTACCCGGGCTTAATAACCATGATGCTACATACGGGATGGAGAACGAGAGGCGGAGAGAGCTTTTAAAACAGTTCATTAACAAGTACTACAGGTTGGTTTCACATTCTATCCTCTGTGTGTGCATGCATGTATATATATAAGCCCAAGTGCTAGGTAATCATTAATCGAAACTCATTAGTCCCATGGGGCTTGAGCTCGTAATTGAAAAAATTATGGTCAAACCTGCATTAGCGAGTTGTTCAAAGTTTCTCTGGTAGTACAGATGTGGTGGATGTATGTAATATATGTTCATGGCTTGTCACTGTAGATTTCACCGGAACGAGATCTTGGCGGGGGCTATCCATGAATACACAGATTGGGAGAAGCCAGCCCAACATCCGCTCAACGTTCGGGAGGAAACGCTAGAAGCCTTGGCTGATGCGGAGGTAAGGAAACTTTAGAAAAATAAAGTTACGTCCTGAGCAATAAATATGGAAATCGCCTCCGTTTAAAACTTCATTATCTCATTAACTCCTTCAAAGTTTCATGTACTTAAGTTTATAAAGGACCGAGGCCGCTTTCTCGACTTGGGTAGAGTGGGATAATCGTGTTTCGGATTTAAGACAAGATGCAATAGCATACTAAATGGCCATACTTTTCTAATTAAGATGGGCTTATCCCAGGACATTTGGGCTTGGAGCTAACTCAGAGGAGGGAACTTTATTTTTATTTTACAAGGTCGATTTTGAGCAGACAGTGGAAATAGTTGGAGTAATTACTGAGGCAGTTATTGGTTAAGTGATTACGCTCTAGGATCTAGTCTCCAGCGTTTGAGGAAGAGTAGGCAGGATTGGGTCTGGAGAATAACAGCTTGTAATGTTTGAGAGGTTTGAAGTTGCATGAACATTGGAAGGGTTGAAGAATGAGAAAGGATTTGGACCCTTTGGTAGATTCATATGATGAAATCGGGTGAATTTCGGACTTTAGGGACTAGGATTTCCGGGTAAAAAGGCTTGGCTTAGTAAATTGGATTACGCTTAGGAGCATCTGGGAGCTTGGTAGTGGCATTATAAAAGGCTGGTGGTTTTTCGGGTCTTTAGATATGAAATGAAATATGGTTTAATGTTCGACCATTAAATTGAAAATTGACAAAGCAGAAATGCTACAGACTACATTAGCATTACCACGTGTAGAACACATATGTTATACTACTACTTACTATACTATGGGCTTATTTTATCTAGGTTGTCGCCCCCTTAACAAAGGTTGGAGATTTACACTCTCAGTCTTCCCGAAGCAGAGCTTACTTCTATGTGTTCGACTACCAGTCAAAGTTTTCAGATTACCAACAGGTAAGCCAGTAGTCTCCATACAAATGCATGGTGTTCTGAAACCCTCCAGCAACTTCTTGAACAACTGAGTCCTCCTAAAAGAAATCTGTAAAGAGCTTTGAGTCGATCTGCTCTCTGGAAGTGGGTAAAAAATAATGTAATAAGTTGGAGGATGAAATAAGTTGTCGGAAAGTCGAGTCTTGTACTTTTCCGATTACCTCCATCACAGCATTCCAACTATCATAAGGCTCAGAGAGAGAGAGAGTAAGGTATTGGATTTGGTGTCTAATGGAACAAGAGATTTCTACAGAATGTTCAGATGTACATCTTACAGATTGTAGATATGATATAATCGATGAGTTCCACCCCGAGCCTGTTGTTCACTTGGTTATTATGACAATTGCATATTGCCCTCATGACTTTCCCCCATTTGTACAGAGACTGGGCTGTGTTCACGCTGAAGATCTTTTATACGTGTTGGGAGTGCCGCTTTACTTTTACGAGAATGACTCGACCCAGCCTGAGATGATGAGGAGTGACATTAGTGGTGTTGGAAGGGGTGAGGAGACAAGGCCAACGAAGGATAAAGGCTACAGAGTGGTGAATTCCCAGCCTCCAGAATTGGGATTCTTCGGAGGGAACTATACGTGGTACGAAGTACAACTGTCACTAACGGTTATGAGACTCTGGGTGAATTTCGTTCGAGTTGGGTAAGCAAGTGAGAGGAGGCTGATAACATTTATAACTCTGTAGTAACTATAACTGTATTACACCACTATTGCTCAGGATTTAATAAGCCCCACGTAGTCGTAACTTATATTATACAAGTTGTAAAAAAAAGTCAGGAAAGAAAAAAAAAAACCCAAAGGTATACCCCAATGGATGGATTGAGCAGGTAATGTTGGTGTTGGTGCTTTCTTTTGGTAGGTTGAGAGAAGTTGAGTTGGCAGTTTGTATTTTTTCCCGACATTCCCTAACCTTTAAAGGAAATAAAATATTAGAGCTGGGACTTTCCTCCTAAACACTTTCTCTGCCAGCCTAAATAGCCTAGTTTGGTTTCTTCCTCTGGCCTTTTCGGAAGTTGAGGTAGTTGAGAAGTACAAGGGACTTTTGTATCGGATCGTATGTTCCAAATATCATGTGTACTTTTTCCACTTCTATCTCTCTCCGAGGATGTTCACAGGGTCTTTGTATAAGAGAGAGAGCATGGCTGGGTGTGTATCTGTGTTTAGCGAAGCCATCCCTTTTTATTACAGAAATCCAAATGGGGATCCTAAGTCAGAAGTGAAAGGCGAACCGTTTCTTGAGCCACTAGGGAAAGTGGAGGGAGAGAGAGAAAAAGAAGCCGGAACCGGAGGTAGCCACACTACTGCCTCGCTCCGCTCTTCTGATCCTAATCGATTAGGCCGACCAGAGACTTTACTAAAGGAACAACAGGAGCAGCTGCCGGAGCCGATATTTGTAGAGTGGCCTCAGTATGAGTCTGTTGACAAAAAGTACCTCGTACTAGGCAAGGGATAATTATTTACTTAGCACACGTCCGACTACTCAACTAATTAAAAACTAACCTCCATTCCTTAGACTAACTTGCTAACTTTCTTTCCCTGACGTTCCTACTGACAGCTTAGTACATGACTCCTATACATGCCTTTCTCATTTTGATAACACGGACAACCTACTTTTGAAACTTAGTTTTTTACGTGGTTTTTTACTCAGATACGCTTTCAAAAAATTATTACAGACCTCCGCCCCCGGATAAAGTCCCACTACAGGGCTCATAAACTTTCCTTTTGGCTTCATCTCGTACCCGACTACCAGAAGAATGATGAGGGCACGGGCATCACGAGTATACACCATGGAATCAGCATCAACACCATCCATGGAGAGATTGACGGTGGTGGGAGCAGCAGTAGCCCGACTCCTCAGTCACCCAGGACGTTTCAAAACTTATCAAAAGTATCTGTGATTCCGAACCCGACTGTTTTCGCATCCGGGTTGTATGATTTGTCGCCTGGAAGTGGTGCTGTGCGCCAACCTCATAACTCATCCGTTTCATCCAATTCGGTCAAATTGGAACCCAAGTTCCCTCAGGCTATTGATCCAGATCCCAAGGAACAACAAGACTCAGGTTTGTCACACAGAGTCTGTTGACACTCATAATTTCTTTCATCTTTACTTTTCGCCTTCCTTTCAACTAGTAATTCGAGGCTGGGCTCGTATCTGCTTTATAGTTTAGAAAGCTGTTGCAGCCTGATATATTATGTACTACAATTTTTTTCCCTATATAAAGGGCATGGACAACTTCCAAACACTGATGAGGAGGAGTCCGTGTTTAGATTCCAGACTTATTCCACAGCCCTGTCCGTGACAATTGCAATTGGCTGCTCTCTCCTTGTCCTCAACATCTTGATCTTTGCAACTTTCTACTATGAACGGGAGAAACGTCTCAACGCTCTGAGAAGATCAGCCTCTCGGGCTCAAGCTGAAAAAAAGGAAGATCAAAGCAATTTCCCAACTCCAAGTCCTGGGCTACAGCGATCTTCAAACCCACCTAACTCAAGTAGTTTAAAGCGCCGGAAAGAGAACGGAGGTGTTGGGAGTAGTGGTGGGTGTGGTGGGAGCATTAACACGTCTTCCTTTTATAATATTGACCGACTTGGAGAGAGCCGCTGTTGTAATGAGCAGAGGGTCTCTAATAGTGCGTTTGCTGATTTGCATTTATCAACTTATGTGAATGTGGAGGACTCGTGCGGTTCAACAGGGGAAAGTATTACTGTGGGTGAAGTGAGTTATGTAAATTACCCCATCAAAAGATACTCAGAAAGTCCAGGCTCCGTCGGAACTATTTTGAGGAGTGGTAGCGTAAGTGGGAATCGTCAGCGTCGAGCTATTAATGAACTTCCGATCCCAATCGATACGTCAGAAAGTCTAACAAATGATCCCAATTTTTCACCCCAATCTTCCCCCTACAGAGCGTTGGAGATTGGCACGACATTTGTAGGGATGGAGACGTTGTCCTATCGAAGAGACCAGGAGTACGCTAGTCACAGCCAGAGACCCCACTATAGTAGCAGTATGTACCACCAACAACAGCAACACCAACAAGACAATAGCTCCATAGATGATGGACAAAGCAGTCAGTGAAGATCATTTCAATGAAGGAGGAGTGAATTCTCCGGATGATTTCCCCATTAAATGCTCTCCTGGTTCTATAAAAGGAATGGGTGCTTAATGGAAATATTGAACGGGTGCCAACGGGTTGATGGTGATGGCAGTGATCCGCACACAATACAAACCGTGCCTTAAACTTGGAATTCGATACATATATATCATCATTATGCTTTATGCCAACCCCCTTTTATGGCTAGAGGAGACAGAGAGATATTTAGGAAGCAGCTCTGGGAACCGTCGCACATTCTATGGAATCATTATATAATTTTCTCACTTAATGGGAGGATATATTTGAGTCTGAGACTAGGACGACCCCGCATGAATATAATTGTTCTGATCTGTGCTTGTTGATGTCTCTCGTTTAATGTTAAGGCCCTAATTCATCCTAAATGTTATGACATGAACCGACTCTGCTGGATTGTTGAGGTGATGATGAAAATGAGTCACATTTTGTCATTATTTTAACTATGCTTGTCCATTAAAGACCCAGGCGGTATTGGCCCTCGTTGGGGAAACTCCACAGACGAGACTTTGTTTATTCCTTTCATTACCGAGGCTCTCAACCCTTCCGTATCTACCAGAACGAACCTCTCATCCAATGTCTCTTTCAGCTCCTACTCGTCTTAACACTAAACTTACATCTTCTACATAATGCTAATATCGCACTAGTGTACTGCACAGTACAATCAACTTGATAGACTAAGACCGAAACAGGACCTCGAGATTCTTGTCCAATTTAGAAAATGGCCATGTTTCCTCCAGAAAATGCGCCCCTGTTGACTCCTCCACCGAGAGAGATAAGAGGTTCGTGAGTTTTGAGTGCAAGTTCAGAAGCAAGGTTAGATAAATTCATACATACATACAACATATTCAGAATCTGCTCTGGCATTATCAACGCTTTCATCACACGTTTACAGCATAGCTTGTGCATTCATTCAAATCTAACCGTCTTTCGAGTCATCCGTCTCCAACAAGGAGATTTTTTGGAGCTTTTTCACAGCTCTCCCAACCCCATAACTCTCAGCAGTAATCGGCATTAGTCAAGAGTGGCACACACACACACACATACTGTCAACTGTATATAGTAGTCCCAGTTGTTCATATTGCTGACTATAAGAGCTGAGTTCTGAGTTCACAAGAGTACAAGTAATTTGCTAAACTTCCTCCTCATATAAAATCATCCCGTTTCTCATGAACACCAACGGTGAGAATCCCATAACATAACACATTTACATTATTACAGCCCAGACACACACAGAGAGAGAGAAAAGAGAGAGGATCTTTCTCAGCTTTGGATTCTCCAGTTTCCACCTCGTTGAATGAATTGCTGGAGAATCCAAGCAAGTCCTCCTCCCTGATCACAACCAACACGGCATGGTCGGAAATCCACTGCTATTATGGATAGCTTGGAAAGTCTCCTTAAGAGCCTTGTCCCATTCTCCCTCTTATATTACGCAGTAGTAAAGAAATGAAAGCAAGAGACGAAGCTAATGCTCTCATTTGAGATGAAAAATGCTTTAATCAATCATGAGGCTCCTACCTCCTCTTTCAAATGTGATAATTCCACCAGCATCCTCTCAACTACCACCACCACCTTCAGCGGCTTCAGCCCTCTGAGCCCCTCCATGTAATCAACATCTTTAGGGAGGCTGGGGAGAAGAAACGAAGATTTGTAATTTTCAAGGGGCCTAACCCTTTACAAGACTAACAATCTTATGGTGGATAACTACTTGAGTCCCTAGGAATTTGAGGCTATTGTTATTTACAAGTTTAGAGAGTAAATCTAGATTACTTCCTTTTATCCTGGCCTTACTGGTCTATTTGTTTTTATACTTTCACCCCTTTTACAGAGGAGAGTTTAGAGTCGATTGAGAATTGAGGCTTGTCTGTGTTAGACTTTGTTCTTCCCGAGCCAGAAGACTTTCTAAGGCTTCCAGGCTCCTATTTATAAAATTTTACAAGGGGGCAATCTACACTTTCCTCCATATCTCATGAAGGGTTCGTAAAATTATTACACGAAGCTATGGAGAGAGAGTGCATAGTTCGCTCCTCGTTGTTGTGCTCAGAGTGACTTTACCCTTTGGGATTTACCGATAAGCCTTCCATAGTCCTTTTGCTGGTATATGCTATGATGTGGATTCCGATTGTACTTGTGGACTTCTGGTAGTTTGCATTGAATAAAATGACTCTGAGTCTTTGAGTGGAAGGAGAATTTGGAGTCTTGAAGAAAATTGTGTACTTTATTTACACTCCCGGCCTTCCGTGCCTCAGTGCATTATGAGATCCCTTAAATCCATCCCTGTAGAATTGGACGAGATCAAAAGTTCCGGTATCATTCATCTGGCATAAAATTTTAGTGAAGTACACTAAGAGCACGAAATGCTCATAAAAAGGCTCCTTCTCCATCCTTAAAGTCTAAGGAGATGAATATTTGATCAAATATTTAACAACAGACAGTCCCATTAACCTAGGCGGATTGGGAGATTGAAAAATCTTACTTGTTAGAGAACCCGAGTGAGTGCTTACAAACATGGGACCACTTTTATTCCGCTATTCCTCCCTAATATCACAATTTAGAAAATAGACAAGGGATTGGAAACAATAAAGAAATTATTCATCATCACGATCCACCTGCTTTCTAGCTTTTGTCGGGAGTGTCGGGGCTAGTTGAGTTTTCAGCTAAAAGGGATTCTGTCAAGGGATAACTACTCCCTACAAAGTGTATGGTAATTCTAAAGGTTACATCATCCTTCAACCTGAGTGGAACTTTAATGTTATTTAGACAAGGAGTAGAGATTGAGTGGGATTTGGAATTTCATCAAGATTTCCTTAGTCCGTGTGTCTTGAAATCAAACTGCTGAGCCTTGATATAATAATTGAATTGATTAATTTAATTACAACATTTACAACTGAGAAAAATCAGAGCCAGAGGTCGAAAATGAAAAATCTAATAACTGCTTGTACAGACTTTCTTTTCTTAACCCTCGGTATGAATAATGTAATATTTAAAAGACTGATTCAACATAATTCTAACGAACCTGAGAGAAAATAACAAGTTCAGCAAAACGAGTTATTTTTTCCTAACCAATGATGTTGGGGCACGAAGGTATCTCGTTGAATCTCAAGGACTAGAAAAAATCCGGAATCCCGACCCAGGGTCATTCCCGCTGGTATAAATTCCTATTGGATTTGTATAGCCCGTGAAGAAATAAAATGATTCAAGGTAACCCAGTAAAACCCGTCTTGCCAATTCGGAAGCTATCAAACTGATTGACACTGGAGGAAGTGTATGTACATATAGATTTTTTTTCCACTCCCCTAAATCTACGAAGACGAAGCCTATTTCTAAACCAACTCCAACCAGGGCACCCACCGCTATTCCATTACAAATATAGGAAGACCGGGGCGGACATATAGTTTGAGAGAAGACGCACTCCTGAACTTAAGTAAGTACATAGATACATACTATAGATTGATTCTCATGATCCAAAATCCAAATCCATCGCCCATCGCCTTCCTTACAAAGAGTGTGTCCCTTACTTGGAGAAGCTTCAAGTATGAAAAAACACGGAAAGTGATGAGCAAACACAAGAGATGAGATGGGAATAGGATATATAAGGACGGAAGGTAGTTTAGACGGTTTCTAACCAAAAATAGTTCCTCCACTTGATTATCTATTTTTCTAGGCTAAGGTTTAAATAACACAGAGGAGATTTCAGGGCTTAAAAAACACTGGCCTAAGACCCTTATGGACAAGGCTCTAAAATGTTAGGACAGAATTATCTCTGAAAGGTTATGCCTTATGTTCAAGTAACACTAGACTAGACGGGGAGTTCTAGTTTCTAGTTTCTTTCTCCCGGCTAAGAATCCGGGTATTTTTTTCCTTAGATTCGGGTCGAGTAAAAGCATTGGATTTGTAAAGGTGAAAGTAAATCTCTGGCGATAGGATAAAATAAATAGACTGAATAGAGAGAGGACACACGTACTCGTACAACCGTATAGTCTCTCCAAACGATGGATTCCTAGTCATTCTCCATAAAAGTTGTGCACAGATATGCTTTTTTTCCATATATCAAAATATTTCAGCCCTTCAGCTCTACTATGTACTAACAAATAATTTTTTTCTCGCCTTAAATCCACCTTCCCGTCTTTAGTATTTGTATTCACTAAGTATACAAGGGAATCAAACTTATCACCTAGACGGGGTAGACATCATTCATGTTCTTCAGAAATTCCATCTTTGTATAATATTATCACCACCACACCCACCGCCGCCGCCACCTCGCTTTACCTAATCTTGCGAGTGAAAGTTGTAGTGTGTGTATGTGATCTAAATTTCTTAAGCAAACACTCAGATGACAGAGGAGATGTAAGAGATGTAGGTGTGTAATCTACATTTATAAAACATCTCTCATCTTTGTGGGAGAGATTATTGTGATTTAAAAAAAATCCCTGTCGAATGTTGCTAGTTATTTATTTGCATGATATGAGTTTGGAATTTTGTTATTGTATGAAGGATACGTTAGGTTAGAATTTAGACACAATAGCTCCTTCATTGATGTCACAACTGGGATGGAATAGTTACACAAAGGTCTTACGCGTCGCTCAGTATAATCTGTCACTTGGGAGATGTTCGTGTATGAGTGTCAGTTTAGGTTACGGAGCTGGAAGATGTTATTTCAAAGGTTTGTTATGAGTGATAACGTTACTTCTTACGAACATGATACTCTATACAATAGTGGTATGGGTTTTTTATGAAATGAGATCTTATTTGGGGATTTTTCTTGGTCGCTATGCAGTTTATGGAGATAAATATTCGGCTATTGTATGATTGTAATGCAATTTGGGTTGTATGCACTATTGTCGATCGATGAATTTATCCTGTTGAAGATTTAGGGAGGAAGAAAATGTGGAATTGCAAAAAGTTTTTTGCATAAATCGTATTTTAGCTATTTGAAATGACAATTTATAGTTGACCAGGAGGACCGGGTAGCATGTAGTAAATAATTTGAATAGTTGCACGAGAGTTTTTCTGATTTAGGATTTTCGTCCCTTGTCGTAACGTGTCTCTTTCGGAATGGAGAAACCTTAGAAATAGGTCAATCTTTTTACCAGTTTCACAAAAAGCTTTGGTGCTTCAGCTGTCATTTGAAAATGTCCCGAAGTAACTTACAGAAATGTTTTTTGAAAAAATATCCATGGAATTGCTCCCATGGAATTGATCCGATCCAAATCCATGTTAGATTAATTCAACAAAGTCATCTAAAGGAAAATAAGACCTAACTATTTAGGAGCCTCGCCATTTTAATCACGTTTCCTCATAGGATAACCCCCGTTGAATTAAAATGGATTTGAACGCTGAAGTGGCAATGGTACCGGATGCTAATGTTCCATTAGTCCCTCCAAATAATTTCCGCAATACGGTAGCAGATAAATTGATAATAGACTGATAATATCTGAGTAACTAAATGTATTATAAACCAACTTGTACACAGCGCTTGGACTCAGATATGATAAGTAACCTGGGGAAGTACTTGTCTTTTGAGGAACTGAAAAGGCTTCGCCTTGTCTGTTCCAGCTGGAACAACGCTATCTCAACGAACCCCCGACTCACTGATGGCAAACTTAAGTTTGACCAAGAAAGTATGACATGGTTACATTTCATTCAAGGAAATCCGGTCA
Source organism: Agrenia bidenticulata (assembly GCA_034694785.1). Classification (NCBI taxonomy): domain Eukaryota; kingdom Metazoa; phylum Arthropoda; class Collembola; order Entomobryomorpha; family Isotomidae; genus Agrenia; species Agrenia bidenticulata. The sequence goes on from JAQFYM010000273.1 coordinate 45,200, forward strand.
CCACAACCATGCCACGATGGTATAGCGCCAAACTGGAAAGAGTAGCCTTGAAAAATAGCCGATTCATGAAAAGAGTGTGGAACCCCCGATTTAGGGATTCAATGAGAAAGCTAGAGATATCAAAAGTTTTAACAGACTGTTTACAATTAACTAAATTCATCAACACTTTGCCATGTTTGGAAGAATTGACTTTGGACCAAGTTCGGTTCAAGAAGTTCCAAAGGTTTGTAGTAGCTGCTGGTGTATCGGCAGCGGTGAACCCCGAAGATCATCAAAGCTATTGCGACCACCTTGGTCTACCTAATAATATGACAGCACCGATAAATCCAGTGGAAAGGACGATCCGAAAAATCAAATTGATTAAACTCCGTCTCATCCCAATATGTACGACTTGGTTGAATTTCCAATAGGATTTTCTGATGACAAATGAAAGCTTAATTCCTAAATCAACTATTTACCCCAGGTCTTCTTGAACTCTTAAGACAGCGATGCCAGACAGTATTACAAGAGTTTGAATTCAGCGGAAGTCGAACGGGGGTGGTACCACGGGAAGCTCTTACACCATCACTGCAACTCCAAGAAACTCATCTTCGTCAGCTGATATCAGAGAATTTCAGAACCTTATCCAAATTTACTTGGAAGGACCATGGACGTGGTAATGGGTTTGTCCGCACTCTGAACTTTGGAGGACATCCTGAACTAGTTTTACTAGAATTAGCTCTGGAGACGCCTAAGAATCCGAGCCTTGATCCCGCTGTTGAAGCTGGGCCGATATTTACAGCATTACTCCGAGAGTTTCCCCGTACACAACCCGGGTTGACTAAGTTAGAGCTGAATCTCAATAGTTGCAGGCAGGGAGACCAAATAGCTTTTATGCATTGCGTCCAGGCCATGCAAGGCTTGAATTCTTTAATCCTTCGATTCAGCCATTTCCTAGGGACGGAAACCCTAAACTTGGACTTTCGAAAATTCCGTCGCCTTCAATCCCTTCAAGTGACTCAGTTACACAACGACACCAGCATTTTTAAACTGGCCTGTCTCGCCAATAACTGGCTTCCCAATGCACTCAGAGAACTTGCGATCGACACCCGACAGTCTATGAGCATGGAAACTCTTACTGCACTGATAGCTCCTCGGACTCATGCTGGACTAACTAAGCTAATGATTGGGAAGCTGAATGCAACTGATGATGCGATTCAATTGCTAATACAAGAACTGCCACTGCTAGAAGATCTGAGTTTGATGGATGCCCCGAATGTGACAGATTTTGGACTCACTGGGCTACCTTTAGAAGCTGTCAATATGATCTTAAAGGCGCAAAGTTACCGGCTTCTTTTTGGCCAAGGGAATTACATTCAAAAGGAAGGAACTCGGAACTTGTCCGAGCTAAGATGTATGAATTATTGAACTGGAGATTTTCATTAAAAATACATAAGATCTAGGGTAGTAAGTACAATGAGAATTATTTAATAGACTTGAGACGCCTTAACTTGTCCGGATGCCGTCAAGTTAGTGATGTCTCTGTAGCCCTTGCTTTCTCCTTCCCATTCCTTCGAGAAATTAATTTGAGCTACATGACGAATGTAAAATTAAAAATTCCAGAATCAATACTTACTTCTACTTTTTTAGTATTTAGAGATTCAAAAATATTATTCTTTGAACTTTTGATGGATTTAAATATATCCAGATCACGGATTTTGGGATACTTCACCTCACTAAAAAGAACCCGGGTTTGGAGCATGTAGTCTTGAAGAATAATAGAAGAGTTTCCCATTTCGGAATAAGTCAGCTTCTCAAGAACAGTCCGACTCTGGCTTCAATCACAACTTCTTATGCAAGCTCTATACATACATACAAGTATCGAAAATTATTTTTAAAAGTGTTCTAAAATAATTTTACGCTTCAAAATATTATAGACTGTTCTTCAGCGAAAATTTCACGGAGTACCTTACCCTAGCCTCAACCGACCCCTGGGGAAATCTAAAATCAACATTGTAAATTAATTCAACTCAACCTGACCTCCTCATGACCTGCAAGTAGTTCAAGCGGAATTAAGAAAAAATCTTAACTTTTTAAAAACTAAATATAAAACCAGAACAATCTGAATCTTTCTCAATGGTTTGTAACTTGCATGAAGTTGCAGGATATGATGTAAAACAGCCCCAAGCTCCCGTTGTAGCTTTCCTGTCATAAAAATATTTGTAATATCAAATTCACTACACAAGCTACCTAAATCTAAGCCGTGCCTGTTAATTCAAGCCTTTGATGAAGTACTTTTTTTCGTTCAAGCTTGTTGTGGCAAGCTCAATAACAATATCATAAATGGTGATTTCTGAAGATAACGTTACCCCCATTTCCGTCAAACCCTCAACTTCACACGACAAGTCCTCCTAATCCTAAGTTATATATTTCGAAACATCAAGCAATAAAAAGTGCAGCCAGGATCGAGCTAATTAAACAGAGGGAATTAGCATAAAGTACTAAATAAGTACAAGGGGTTGATTCATCAAGCCCTCGAGGATACTTCAACATACAACGTATCAAATTATGAAGAACAGGTGGCACATTTCAGATATGACCTTAATAGTAAATACTATAAAACCTCATAGAAAACAATTACTCCACAATAAATTCCAAATGGTGACATTAATTTTTCCCAAATGGAGCCCAAACTAATTGTGACATTTTACATTCACGTCCGTCCAATCCAAACTCCCAACTCCAGACCAAACTGCACTACATCTTCCTCGGCAGTTTATCATCGTTTCCCTATCCGAATCGGCACACTTCCCACACAAGCCTTGGCTTGGCCACGACAAGACTACACACTGCACCACAGACCGTGGTGCACAGTGGTAATACAAATATATATATTCAACTAACAAGGCTTTCCTTCACAGATTTTACAATTAAGAATAATGATCCTATGCTTCGAGACTATTACAGCCCCCCATTACAGTCCATAGTTGGCAAACCACAAAATAAACTCCTCATTAGCCCGCATGCAATATATTCATTCCCGAGCTATAATTCTCCCCCCAAGATAAGATAATAATAATAATGTCCCCCGCCGGTTGTCCCATATCCCATTTAAGAGGACATTACTCCATCCCTAAAAGAAATAAAATACCTAATCCCTCGTACAGATTAGTAAATCATAGTGATTTGCAACAATACCGGCGGTACTTAGTACTTACTGAAATTAAATTCTACCTCAAGACCCAGCCCCCTGGATGTAAGTAGCCATTCCAGAGCCATTACATCCCAATCCTGAGCATACACAATAGCACACACAAGGAATTGGCCACACTAGTCAGAATCCCATGTATGAAATGAAATGTGTTCCCTCTCCGGCTCCCTTGATAACGCACTTGACTACTCTCGCAAAGATTGTTATCTGTATTGGATTGGGGTGCGATACCATCGTCCTCTCCTCTAGAATCGCACAAATGGAAATGAAGCGGTGGAGGACAGATTTATGGTTATAATCTGGATAAAATTCAGAGAAGCGGACATGTCTTCATTTACAATACAATGCAATGTGCTCCGTAGTCCACACAACTTGAAAAGATACTCTGTATATATCAATGCAATGTGATAGGACAATTCCACATGGACAAGTTTCAGATTTCTCCTTTAGACGTCATTTCCCTGAAAAGTCGTGCCGGCTCCAGATTCCAAGAGAAGAGTTATCCAGTGTCGTCTCTCCCACTTCCATAGATTCTAGGTGCGGACTGTGCAGTCACACTGGAGAAGCTGACTGGCAAAGGCGATCTCATTTGCTGGCATGCGACAAGGGAATGCAAATAACTTTTCCCTTTTCCCAATGCAAGTGCCTAAGCGTCTCTTCTTTAGTGCGGAAGGGGCATTAGAAAAGCACCTAAAAGACTCTGTAGACTTACAGATAAAGAAGGACCTGCAATTTATTTAGAATGAAAATACACATCAGAATTCAATAGGATCGGTACATGGCATTCCCATCAACAACTAACTAAAAGAGTAAAATCAGAGTTGAACTATTCAGGCTTGGTGGTGGTCGAAGTCTTGGTGAATCGATAGAACTTGTTTATAGCCCTAAGCTTGCTTATGATTTTATGAAGCGGATCTTTTTGCAGTAAAAGTATTAAGAAGTCCTATTTACTCCTTCTAGTTCCTACAACTACAAATTCCTTGCTCAGAGGAAGGAGGAGCCTGTACATATTATGTCTAAAGTTTTTAGGGTCTTAAGAATGAAAAATTGGTTCAGTAGTGAACAGCTTGTGCGGGAAGGGACGTCAAAGGGACGGGAAAAGGGAGCCTTGGACTGTCAATCAATTAGCCCCTTGATCATGACTTATCTTTCAGCCCAAAGTCCAAAGGAACAATAGAAAGTAGTTGTGGGTGTATCCCCAGCGGATGAGCTCGTTCAAATGTATATAATATTGTGAAAGAGTTGCTATCAAGGTTTAGCCCTGGTGGATCCTGGATGACAGGGGGACAGGAAGCAAGTGGACCACATAAAAGGAGAGCATAAAAAGTTGGGACGATCTGAATTCAATATTTTATTCCATAAAATGACAATAACGGGCTCTGAGGCGGGGCTCTGTGAGACCTGGGCAAAAAAGTTTGCCAAAATTATGATCTCAACCTCTTACTTTCTTTACCGTTACTTTCTCCACATATTCACTCCCATCTTCCCCTATATATTTATTATCCATCTCGCATATAGAGTCCAAACTCACTTTTGCTTTGACAGGGACTGCATTTACCTTCAAAGTATCCCTAAAAACTGGCTGAGAAAAGCCTAACATTTTTTTGAAGAAAGACTTCTTTGTCGACAAAAAGGAGAGAAGAGGTCTGAAAGTCTTAAAGAGTTTAGCGAGCCTTGCATTGTAATAAGGAAGGAACCCAGGCGGGTGATACGGTCGAGAACGACTTTACTTTTACTTTTAGTTCGATGCAATCCCCATCATATTTTGGTATCAATGTGTCCAACCCTCCCAGCCATATTCTCGAGTCAATGTGTTACGGAACTAAATGACAAGTTGGGGGAATAAGTTTTATCTCCATTTTTACAATCTTATGGCAAAAGGGTCATTTATCACGTCATCTTATCCCGGACTTCACTTCACTAGGACCTTGAGGAGTGAGGGTAAGTATTATAGGGGAATAATAATGCTCGTCAAATCTCAAGATTGCAGAATCATCTCTGGCCATCATGACCTCTAACACGTTTAATAAAAGTGAAACTCTCCTTAGCTCTCTGCCTGTCATCAGCTCCACCAGTTATGTCTCATCATATCATCCTGTCCACTGAGGTATCAGTTACTTACGAGGACACAAGTTCATCTCAGACTTGTAACTTGTACACTAGTGCTAATCTCTGCAATACGTTGTTGGCATACACACGGGGGAAAGGCCTTTCATAATGCTGTCTGAATAAAAAGTAGAAAAAAACTATTAAAAAGGTTCGTATAAAATAAATGTCTTGCCCTCCATAGGGAAGGAGTTGGAAATGGGAGAAAATACGTAATTTAAAATCTGGAACTTTTCCCCTGTACACTCTGGTACACAGAAAGGAATTCATAACTAATGCCGACTACCTTCCCAAGGTATAGGGATCCCTTCTGCAGCAATCCGTGTGGGGATGGCCTTATGGGAGGACGATAGCTTTTTAACAAGTTAAGTTTGAAAACCCTTAGTACTCTTAAAAAAATCAAAATCCTTCATCCTGCCTCGTAGCAAGGAGAAGAATCCTACCGTGTTTTATATAAGAATGAAGCAGTAGGGACGTTGTGATATAATAGGGACATCTAGAATTTCTCGAAATGCGTATCCGTCCATTTCACTTCATTTAAACTCAATTCAGCTCTTCCAAAAACTCGTCACATTTCTACTTCCTTGTAATTTCTCTTTATCTTACGTGACTAACCAAAACTCCAATGTCTTGTGCTAGTACCACCACCATCACGAGCCTTGCTACCACTACTTGTACTATAACGTAAGAGCATTATTAGAGTATAGGTAGTGAGCCTATATAAGCCATTGAGAGCTTGGGCTAGACTTTGAAAGTCTTTTAGTACTTTCTCCAGCTTTCCCCAAGACTGGGCCCCAAGTCCCTTCTCTTCAGAATCCGGTCGTTTTATAAAAACATTAAATTACTTTTCTATGTTATTGTTAGCAAGTTCTGTCTTTTATCTTACGGCTTCAGCCTGGCAGTTCTTGTTTCATTTCCTATAAGTTGTTGATTTGATATCATCGTTCCAAGTTCCAGGCTCTAGCATGAGCTGAAGAAGAATAAAGAAGAAACTCAACTCAGACAAGGGCTTGCTTTGCTTGGTTGGAAAGCTGAAATATATGATATTATAACTAGAATTATGGTCTCATCATTGCCATAACGGAGTGTATATGAAAGTATAAGGTATAAGTTTTGGGACTAGACTCTTTAAATACAATTTTTTCACATAAGGACCAAGTGAATCGGTCCTGTATGAGATGTATTCGTCAAGTGGGTGCGGATGATGTAAACCCAAACTGAATTTAAATTGGGTCCTTGAGTCCCAGCTTAAGTTTTTGTAATCACGAATGCAAACAACGTGCTTGGACGAGGCAACTTGTCGAACCAGGCAGGAGTGTAATACCTTAACAGTACACCTACAAAGTAATGAGCTAACTTTTCTAATGAGCGTTTGTACATGCTCTCTCTCAAATCTCGTCAAGTTCTCAAAGCCTTGGCCAATACAAGCCAGTAAGGCCATCAGGGACCGATAAAGCTGGGATGATTGGTTAGATTCTACATGTTCGAGGGACAATATGCAGATTTTATGCTTTACCTCCAATCCTTCGTTGAATACGGGCCAATCTCCTCAGGTTCCTCTAACCAACTCTATTGCCGAGATGGCCCCAATAAATATATTGCGGGGCACCTTATCCCATATTACTCGACTCAATGGGATTTGATCTCATCATTTTCTCCCATTTTCATCCTCGCCCATCTTTAGCCATATTCTGTTATAAACTATCCCCAACACGACGTAATATCTACAGAGAATGCTCACAAAATTGAAAGACAAGATTCGTTTCTTCATACCAGCTTTTGTAACTCGATCTAGACTATCTACATCAAGCTACGGTCTATTCAAGTCCTCCGAAATGCAATTCTAGTTGTTGCAAGGGGGATGGCATATTGTTGCTCCATGTAACGCAGGGACTGAACCTAGAGATTAGATTTAATTTGCATATAGCATATTTAGTCACATAGGGCGTATTAGATGCTATAGTGGAAGACTCAGAGCGGAGTGTCTGGTGATGGTGGCACAATCAGTATCTGCATGTATTAGGGATGGAAGAATCTAAAGATGAGAAACCACCAAGATGATGAAGTTCTATTCACCCTTTCTTGAAGCTTTCTCCTTGTGCAATAGGTTTGAAAAAAGCGTAAGAGGATGTCCCTAAAGGTTTGCCTCTTTCATTATGAGCTTTCTTAGAAAACTTGCGAGATTCTGGATTCTTTGTAATACATCGATTTCCCTATGTTGCTCATTTCCTTGGGTGTACTAGGATGACTAGGATGAGTGGGAGTTCTTATTTTCATAGTATGGGACTAATCCACCATGAGTTAAGTATGTTCAATGAAGCTATGAAATGAAATGGAACGCCTACAATTCACATAGAAAAACCAGCGGAACTATTGATGTTGCATTTGCATAAATTGTAAGTGGACTACTTTCCTCCTTTTATTCCACTCCCTGATCCAGGTTCCCGATCTATTCTAGCTCTCCCAGAGACAAGGCTAAAGAGAAAGGGCCTATTCATCTATTAATATTTGGACATTCAGACTTACAGACTAGGATAAATGATTATGAAAGAAGATGAAATGCACAAAATAGGCTTCAAAAAAATATAAAGGATCCACATCCAACTATAAATCTCAATCTTCGAGTCTGAATACACGGATTGTGAATTTCTAATATACCCAGGGAATATAAAAGCGGAGCTTATTAATTTTTCACACTTCATTTACGCTCTGATTTAAGATGTACTATCACGGGGGAAAGTAAAAAAAAATCTTTATGGTTCTGAGAAGAAATGATAAATAATAGGTTGGGGGGCTGCGGAGGAAGAAAGGGGGTAAATGAATTATTGATCCTTGAGGTGTCATCCTGTCATTTTGGAGGAGCCTTCAACACCACACGACAATCTACTACGTTAGTATATCCAGTACAATATTCATGGGGTGTCAGTGACAAGAGAAAATCCGAGATTAAAGGCGACTATACTAAATCCCGACATGAGCCTTTGGGATAGCTGGGTTGCGTGAGGGGTACATACATTTTTTTATGATACATTGCAAAAGCTCGTCTTAGGGCTCATAGGATCAGCCTTGGATAAGCTATGAGACATCGTGTCATTTTCAGCTCCAATGGATCATAAGAAGAGACTGGATTTGGGAAGAGAAATCTCAGCTTGGTGACAGTTTCATACTTTCATACTTTTGATAAAAAAAATCACAGTGTTCTCAATTGTCTCTGCTTTTTTTTGGGATTAGGGGTGTAGGGTGGTTGAAATATTTTCTTTCATAAATTAGGTGAACATGATTTCTTAAATTGGCAAGGATGAAAATACAGTCTCCAGGACTCCAGTCTCTATGAATCTGAAATAGAGAAGGTTGTCTTTCCACAAATATTTCATAAAGTAATAGTAGCATCCATTTAGCTTTTTGAACCGTGTGCCCCCAAGATGTATTTCTTTTCCAGCCCGAGTTAAGATGATCAAGACCTGCACACTTTCATTGGTTCATTCTGAGGTCCAATATTTTTTCCCTTTGATCGTCAGTGAATCGGATTTATGTGCTTGGGTGTCTGATACTTTGAAGAGCTGATTGGTACCTAGAAAGGATCCATAGTATCCAAATGTCACGTACTTGCAGTAACCGTGGTGGATGGTAAATAAACCGTCTTGGATACACGATCTACTTCTTTACGAAAATGAGATTTTAATAATAATGTAATCTCAAACCTCAGGAAAATAAAGTGCTTTATTTTTTATTCTGTCGACTTTTTAAATTCATATCCTCAAGTCCGCTTGACGCTTGAGACATTAATGTTTTACGAATCTTCAATCATGATATACTGAGGTATCATCTTAAACTACCTAGTACAGAAATTGATGTAAATTCTTTCCTCTTGACTTTACATATTTTATAGACTAGAATGTACGGGAACGGAACTACCATATATTGCCAATTATTTTCTGTAGGTAAAATTTCTATATTCGATTTCGAGTTGATTGCAAAAAATACAAAACAAAATATCTCATATTCTGCTGAACCATGAGTTAATAAACCTAAGTAAGGAGTAATTCTACAGGTGACAGTTTAATATTAAAACTCAAATATTTGAACCCAGACTAATCACATAAAAATGATTCAAAACATTCTTATACTTATTATAAGTTTTATTATTCTTATTATTATTCGTTCCACAATTTACCAATCAACTTGTAACTGTACAACAACTTTGAATAATAAAATGATCTAAGAGTAGATAACTTTTAAAATTTCAGCCACAATATGACCAGAGCAGATGTTGAGAAGACTCAGCTAAGCAGGATACGAGACTAAACCCTGCCAAGTTTCCCCACAAAGTACAAATCCCCTCTTCCCAATTCCCCAACTCACTCTCACTCCATTCCCCCTACCTTCCGAAAATATTCCAAGTTTCTAAACAATTCCATCAAAACTTGGAATACGGCGTTAATATTTTGGAGATTTTAATGCACAATCCAAATGGCACAAACACAAGGATTCAGAATACCACAAATAAAACTACATTTTAACTTTTCAAATGGGCCAATTTAGAATGTAATAGTAGGAATCGGTTAAGTGCGCTGGGATGGCATGGACTGGTCTCTCTCAAGTCCAACTTCTAAGTTATCTTTGCGCAGTGGCAATATCGTAACCGATGAGGTTTTACCGAGGTGCGATTATTGCTAGTTGAAAACTTTAACCAATGCCCCGCCTGGATTGAGTGAAATACCTTAGTCTACGGCAATTTTTGGAGGCCCGAAAGGGTCAGCAATTAAATCAAAAATTAAACCCTATCTACTTATGAAACTACTCACATTGCACGTCACTATGTGCCAAATCTCTCGCGTAGAATCTAAGAAATAGACGCACGAAATGTTAATAGTGGCTAATGAGGTTGTCAACAGTGGAAGTAGGTTGTAAATGATTGATAATGATTGATAAGACCTTATACTCGGGTTCAGAAAGCGTATGTACACAGTACACACAGCAGTTAGTCCAGTCCAGTGAAGATGTATGTACTACTTGAACTCTCAACTTTATGGAGGAAATTCCTAGATGCAACAGTTGATGAGGTTGTCACACTGTGTTGGTTGTAATTGATAGAGGTGTGAGTGATTCTTCATTTGATTTTAAGGGATGAGTAACGGAAAATAATATATAGGGGGTTTTTAATAAGCACGTGTGACTAGAACACCGAATTGGGTTTCAACTTATAATTGAAATAACTAATTAACATACAGATGTTAAATTATATGTGTTACCGGCTTATGAGCTTGTTAAATAAAACTGATTATTACAGTACCGTGTGGCTTCATTTCAACCAAGTTCTCGTGTATCAAGTAACGATTTCAGGACCTGTAACAAGGATTTTCAACACTGTCATGAGCTCAGGTATTTAAATATTAATGGTTCACTCACAACAGTCACAACAAAGTATAGAATGTAGTTGTGTATTTACAGGGTTTCAAGTTTCAACAACAACGAGCTTAAAAAATAAAGTATCTCTTCTGCAACACACTCTGTCTACATTTCAAGCTCCTTATGTCACTTTCCCCACTCTGAAAAAGAAGTAAGATGGGATTTCATCAGGATTACTTCATGTACTCATACAAGGAGGAACTCGCTCCTATAAATTGATATTAGGAGATTTTTCTTCTTTTCTAATTAAATATTTTAGATGATTTTTTTTACCTCCAAAGTCCCAAGGCTGATTGATACCGTACCAGGAGGAATTACGGAATCAACTCAAACTCCTTTCATGGACTTTGGTGATGATAAATTAGAACAAAGTTTCCGTCCAATTTCCTCTTTCCTAATTTATTTTGTGATTTATTTTATTGACAACTCCGTAGCTTTATTTCCCAGTGGCGTGCCCAAAGTCCGTACCTAATTCTTCCTAGTCTAACTAGAAGAATAAATAAAATAACAATGAACTCGTATTTCTTATTCTACTCCATACATCTGTCAACTGATTCTGTCTTCTCTCTCTCTAATAATAATAACACATTTCCTCCTCCACCAGCCTTTCTCGGGATACAATACAAAAGAGCATTCCCAGAAAGAGAAAAAATCAAGGAATAAACACACATCCCTAATTTCAGAGTATTTGGCTCATGATGAAATGAGGAGGGGGGGGAGGTGTATGTATTTTATTTTTTGTTTATAAATTCACCCGGAGAATCCCCAGAAAAACGGAGAGATTAAGGCCGAGAAGACAAAAGGGCGGAGGATCCCTTTGCCAAATAGCCGTTTTAGGGAAAACAGACCCTGAGTTAGAGCCAGAGGCCAAGAAAGAAAGTGAAATCACCTGGAACCAGTTTGGCATGCATCATTAGCCTCATTATACTCACAAGCATGATAACCTACTATAGAATTGTACTACGACCGTGACGACCTTGTTCCAGTACATACTAATACGTACATACCGACTCCCTACTACCTACCGTTCCTTCCTTCAGTCTTCATTCACAATATATTCACAAGGACTTCAGGTTCACATACTTCCTCTTGAGTTTACATAAGCGAAAAAACACCGGGTAGTTTGTTGGAAACATCTCGTCTCATCGCACACAGACAACGACTCCTTTATCATTTATCTTGGGAATGTTCATATAGGTTCGGCTGGGGAGCTACTGGGGGCTACACTGAAAGACGGATGTATTATATAGCAAGGAGCATGTTGTAAATTGTAATATGCAAGCATATATAATATCGTAAATTTTGATGGATATCTCTAATTTGATCGTATCATAGATATGCATGCAAATATAAGTAGGCAGTATGGCAGATCTCGGGGTATGAACTGAAGATTGCATCTTATGGTCTTATTTTTAAAAAAGAAAAGAGCTTTTCAGAAAATGCTTTACTATGTGAGCCTATAGATGAGATTAATTTTATGGATTTGAATGGTGAATTTGGTGACTGTGCAGAATTGGAGCTTTGCTTCATGTTCAGAGTGTATAGGAAGTTAGAAGTAGCCATAGTGTGTTGTGCTGGTTGATTGAGCAGTTATGCTTTGTTGCCGTAGCCCAAGTTTGTAGCTCCAGAGCGGAATACCAGAAACCAATTAATTTAGTATAGAATGGCCCATTACTGATGCTATCGGCTTTAGGCAAGGCATTAATTTGCATTGAAATGGGGATGATGGAGATAGAAATATTGAGGTGGGTTGGGGCTTAGGATTTAATATGTTTCAACATGGCTCTGCTCTCTGTACTGTTATTACCACATTTACCACTGAATATATTTATATTTGACTCTGCGGTTCTTGCAGAAAATACTAGGGCGAGATTCAACTATCAAAGGAAAAGGTTCTGCTGTTAGGCTCCAAGTATCATATTCTGTATGTGTTTTCCACTAGGCTTGGACCCAAGACCAAGGCTTAATTGCTTCTGCTTCCGGTGAACCGGTCCGTGTGTAGTTCACAACGGAGATTTCATTTATGCATTCAAAATCTTGTGTTTCATGCTCTCAGAAGATTGCTAAACTGATTTGTCTTCACATAGTTCGTGTACTTATTAGTCCTGTGCTACAGTACAAGGAATTCCAGTTCCTTTGACTTGGCTGTCGGCAGGGCAGAAGTATTACTAGTTGGAAGCTCGTACGTAAATGCTTTCTGTCTCAACTGCTCTGAAACTTCGAATGAAATTAAACCCTCATAATTTCATGAAGCATTAATAATGGTAGAGATTTGACTGTAATTTCTCCAGTGGTGAAGTCGGAGGTATCGGCCATCCCCTGAATTCTGGCAGATACTTAAGGAATTTCGGTACCCGATTTTGGGAAGAATTTCTCTTCTTCTCTCGTAGATGGGACAAGAGATCCGAAAATTGAAAATGAGCTGAGAACTAGTTTATCAGTAAAGTGGGTAATGGGATTTCGGGATGGATTGTTGTAGAAGTAATATTATTGTTATTGAAATTTAGAGCTTTATTGCATTATGAGTCAATTGGTCATTCAAGGAATTCAATGGGACTGGATTGGCAAGGAGTCTTTGGTGATTACAATGCCAGTAGATTTAACTGAACAGTCCCACTAACTCCAACTCGTACTATCATCCTTATAAAGTTGCATCACGAGCAATTTGAACTGTCCGCATCCGTAGTTAAGGAGCAGGAATGAATAATTTAACTTGTAGTTTATCACCAAAGAGGCACGTAGTTAACTCGGCTCCTGACGATCACAGCCCAAGACTGTAAATTCAGTAAATTTCTGACTCGCAAATCTACTTTCTTTACGACATTTCTCCCCATTACTCCCATTTATGATCTTCCAGTGGGAAATTAAAATGTTTATTAAAGTAACTCAACCAAGTAATGCCTTTCCTAATGGCACATTCCCAATCCTTGCTCAGCACTATTGTGAATTGTGACTCTCTCCAAGTTACATCGAAACTCCTTCATGGTTTCGAAGAATCTTGAAATATTAGTATGAAAGCGCATGAATAATATGGCCAAACCAATGCAACCAAACCACAGTCACTTAGGTGATATATTAACAGCCAAGAGGACGATGGGTGCTGAGCTGCTGGTACTGCTGGGCTAGGGTCGGTGCGGGTACTGGTCTGGCTTGTATTTGTGTGTACACATGGTATTATATTAAGAAGTAGGTAGGGGTTAAACCTCTTAGGTTTGGTTTTGTGACAAGATTTCACTGATTTACGACCTCCACCCGGATGCTAAGTGTTTATACATGTATACACGTAAAACTTTCTCCCTTCAACTAGTACGGGTGTCGTGTGTAGTGGGAGATACATGATTTTCCCTTTTCTACGTTCCTGCACTGTGAATCTCAGAACTTCAAAACAAGTCTTCCAAGTCTTGAGTCTTGAGGCTTGAGTCTCAAGTCCGCTGGACTTTTTTTGAAACTGCCCCAACCATAGGTATGGAGCTGTATCTCGATTCCCAAACAAGTTTCACTGTGCAGATATGGGAAGAATTCCTACTTAGCAAGACAGGTCTACTTGTAACCTAAAAAAAAGGAAGGGTAGTAGAAAGTACCAGGGTCGTTGTTCATAGTGTGAGGCTTGCACAATACAATGCATATTTATGTACTTTTTTTAAGAAGTTTGGAAGATTTATTTGGTTCCGGTGAAGAAGGTTCTAAGCTTCGGGGCTGGAAGGAAGGCTCTTTCTTTCTCTCTTATTGCTTTTCCGCTGAGAGAACAAAAACTATAGACTACAGACTACTAGACTGTACAGGTGAACTTGGGATAGGAAATGCACATAGTCTTCATAAAATCAGGATGGACGTAGGGGTAGGATGTAATCGATTCAGAGCTTATCAGCCGCAAAAAATACAATTCAAAAATTATTTCAGTTCCGCTGAAGTAGTTTATGATGCCAAGTACGATGATAGTTTGTACGTGAGTTCTCACAACTACAACAAGCCGGAAGAAGCTTGCAGCTTTGTGTTCGTACCGACTATGGAAGAAGTTTTAAGTTCGTATGGTAGGATTTTTCAGATGATGGACGCATACAGAAAAGGAAATAACTTTTTCCCAACTTCTGGAAACACTTGGACTTCATCTCATCAAATAAGTTTTCAAGATTGAAGAATCCCGTCTAGTCTGAGGAGATGATCTATACCTATGTATGCACAAATACATACAGAGGATATAAAGGGAGGAATCTCGAGAACAATCAAAAATCAAGGGGGTATTTTATTCGAAATAATAGTAAAGTTCTATATTGCACACGTTGGCAATAAGAATTTCACAAAGTCTTGAAAAAAGTATCCCAAGATTCTAAATTTTAAGGTAGGAGGTAGTTTAGGAAAGGAAGGCCGTTGCTCAGCTCTCCCAAGGCTTCCTGCAGAGAAAGAAGAAGGGAGAATTTGGTCATCAAATCAAATTACCAATCTTTCCATCCCATTGAACCCTTTACTTCATCTGATGATGTCATTTTAGAATTTCATCCTCATTTTTTACTGTTTTTTTTACAATCCTGAACATGCAGGTGGTGCCTGGATACGACTACTACTCCTCGCATTACTACATACATTATTCAGGAAGTGACACGGGAAAAGGTTCTTCGTGTCAGAGATCATGACACTGAGATCTTTTCTTTGATCAGTTTAAAATGTTTTACGCATCTCGGCTTTTCTAACGACTCATCCTAGGTTATTGATCGAACTTGTAGATCTCATGTATTTTATTCAAGACGGTGTGGACTTTGAGTTGGAAAGTGTGGGTAATTACTAATTACGAATCCTAGAATTAATCAGCGGCTGTGGCTTAGGGCGCCCCGAGTTAAGCTCAGGGTGTTTTGAAGTTTGAAAGATTTCGATTGAAGATGTTAACAAGTGCATTCTGGTTTTAAGGCCGGTCTGATTTGTGGGGATTTCTCGTCCAAGTTCTCTTTAAACTGTTGGCAGTTTCCATAATTGAAGCCTCGAGGCCTTTCAAGTCGGAAATTAGAATGTTCTGGGAGTCAGTCTCTTGTATAAAACAGTCAGTTCATCTGCAAAATCTGATGGCGGAAGACTTATATGAGGGCATATGGTTGGACTAGATTCAACAATCCTAGGCTTTGGCTGTTAACCATGTGAATTGCAATTAAAATCAAGCTGAATCTATTGGAAGGACATGGTGAGTAAGTTTGATACTTTGATGCATTTGAGCAATCTCCTGAATCTGTCTTGCCCCGGAGGACAGAAGCTATTTAGCAATTTAGGAGGAGAGTCTGTATTACAAGTAGGTTTGGTCACACAGTGTGGTGGGGATATTTGTAGCTGGAATTTAATCCCCCTTATATATATTCTGGAGCTTGTCTCATAGTCCATGTAATGCATTTTTGATAGGAGATAAGGCATGACTAAGACGTTCAGAATGTCTTGAGAGATAAAGTGTCCTGAGGTCAAATCCACAATTTATAAGGATAAACTAGAACTGGGAGAGTAAACTCTAGTAAACTTTAGTTAGGAGAAGATGATGAGACTACAAACTAAACTATACGGTAGATACATACGACATAACACTCTACTTCACTTTTCCAAATGAAAAGAGTTCACAATTCCCATTGCAGAGAACATTTTCGCCAAGTTTTCCTACCAGTTGTACACACACCGAAAGAACCAAATCTACTCGGGCATCTTACTTACTTCCCTGCTTCATGCCACTCTCAAGATCCCGTTCCAAAAAAACCAACTCCTTGAACAGTGTACAACCAACTACAACAATGTCTGGTTCTATGGGAGATACTTGCTCAGATATGAACGACATCAAGGGATGAGAAGTTCGTAAAAGGAAATGTTAAAATAAGTATCTTGGGAAATAAACGTAGTTGCAAGAATGAATATGTGTGGTGGGTCACGAGAGACTTTGGGTCACGAGGTCGTCCTCAATCTCTCCCCAAGGTCTCCCCTCATAACTCTGAGTATGACATGTCCATACAATAATCATCATTATTTCTCACCTGTTGTTCCAACAATTTGAACGGATAGTAAACGCAAAACATCCTATCATTAGCACATTTACGAATTACGAGTTGCTATTAATTTTAATGATAAAGATAAACCGGTCTAATGAGTTCACTGATGTCATTGCTAGATCCACTTAGGTCGCTGCGCTGCTAACTTATGGTTGCTTGCGACCAATGTCGATGAATTTATTATTTGAGGTGGGGATCGGTACTTTGGGGATGAATTTATAGAGCTGTAGAATTCATACGTTCTCTTATATCCTATTCGCTGTCTCCTGAGCCACCACATATGTTCCGAATACTTCGGCATCATCCTTCTATTCATCTTACAAGTTACAAAATGGCCTTCTAAGAAATGAACAACCACTACTACTACCACTACTAGTACTACTACTACGAGAAATCAGTAACCATGCCATATACCCCCCTCGAATAAACACTTGGTATTTGGAATGGGTTGAAAAAACAGCTCCGAGCTGTAAAGAAGCAAATATCCTTTAAAAACATTAAAGTTCCAAGGAATGAACTCCACGCGTTTTTAAAGCCATATAGAGTTCACAAGTTGTCTTAGAACTCGACTGTTCAATCTTCCAGCTCCAACTCGAACTGAATCGAGAGTTCCAAAGTATTCAGAGGGGGGAGTATTTCGTGTAAGTGGAATGACATACACGATGCCAAAAAAGTTTCGAACTCTGAGTCAGTCCTCCCTACAAAGATAATACCAATCATATCCTATACATGTATGCATACATACATACCTCCAGCTCTCCAGTGATTTCAGTTACCAGCCAACTCTACCCAGTCTCCAACTACAGACAGTGGAACGCAAGACAGTAGTTTGGGTTTATAAAGCTTAGACTGAAGCATTGAGAGAGACGTGTGTATTTTCCTGAGAACCCGTCAAGAATTACGATGAACGCAGCGTCTTGTAAACAAAATCGGAAGCTCTCCAACTGACCGTGTAAGAATTGCATAGGCTTTATATTTTATCGTCCTAAGTTGAATTGACTTTTTGTTTTCCCCCTTGTCTCGTGTCCAGGATTCCAGTATGTATTTCAAACAATGCTATACGCTTGTGTACATACAGCTCAACTTATTCCCTTTTATACATTGTCCATACTGATCTGTAAAGGATTTTGATTTTATTCCCCCCAACCAGCCAGTAAATGTAAATCCTTTGAGAGTTGGATCTTGAATGTTCCATCCGTAATCCTGAGTAGAAAAAAGGTTTTCTGCATCTCAATTTTCAAGCTCACAGCAGCTTCCATTTACTCGAAAGGTATGAATCGAAAAGTGAGATTGCGGGAGTGTCATTATACAGGGTATCGTAATATATATATTTAAAAGTATGGAGGTAAGGCTATGAATAAAATGTAAAATATTGGTTCGTGTGACCGTTGACTTTTCCCCCATGGTTCCTATTTGTACGCAACGTAGCAAATCGTGTGTATGAAATAAAGGGAGCATGATTTACAGATTTCTATTTCCTATGATTTATGGGATGCTGAACGGCCCTCAAAGAAAGTTATGAGATTTATGAGTCTCTTTTCTAAACACAGGGCTAAAACCCCAGTGTGTACAGGCTGGAGAATAGGAAATGCAATATACTTTTCCACGTTATCATCATCCGCTTGGATTTTAGATCCCGGAGATCCGATACGATCACACAATACGACACGTCCTTGCCTTCTTACTCGGCTATTCCAAAACTATTTTGATGCACAACTGCGAATTGTACATGGATATGTTTATACACACCTACATGCAAAGGCGGAAAGTTAGTAATCCCAAATTCCCAGTCTGCTACCTCCAAAAACGATCTAACTCTTCAAGGGCTCTGCTATAGAGCTCAGAGCTAGTCTCATGAAAATAGGAAACGTGAAACGATAAACGTGAATATAAACAAAGAAAGTAACCATTGATTTAAAGTTCAAAGGAAATTGAACTTCGGAGGTGGCTGGGGCTAACAAGGCTAGAATCTCTCGAATCTTCTCATGTCCTGTTGCCTGGGCCGGTATTAAAAGCCTTTAGGGCGCGTGATGATCCAACGTCCAACATCCAAGGTTTTTATCTGCATTTTGCATCCTTGGACAATTGGATTCAAGCTGAATAGACAGTTTACCAAAGGCTTATTAAAGAAAGAATCTCTAGATCGTGTAGAATGCTGAGAATTACACGTAAATGTGATACGGCACACGGTTCCGACTTCCCGGCTCAACTTATTCCAAACCCAACATCCAACTGACCTGACTTGAAGACTTGAGGGCACAAGTGTCAAGCAATATCATCATCATCCGACTTGCTAAAAAAATATAGACTCTGTATGTATATCCACAGGGTTGAGGATAGTGCTTTTATTCAAGTGAATGGGCACGAGGCAGCTGACCAAACCAATAATGGAACCCATGTCCATCCATATCTCCTTCCGGGAATAGGCTCAAATAATTGAATTTACAATCCCTTTTTCACTTACCATTGCATACTTGATTTCATACGGAGCCATTCTCGAACATTATTGTTGGATATTACTTTGTCAGTGCCGTAGTAATTTTGAAAGGGAGGGAGAGCGCTCCGGAACTAAAGTTTGTACAACTTCCCCTTAAACCCCAGGATTTGAGGTCCAAACTGACCCCTTGCTTAGTCCAGATCTGCCCCTTGCCATTGGAAAAGCCAACAACCTCATTTTTAAAGCTGGGTAGCTCGTA
Organism: Agrenia bidenticulata; assembly: GCA_034694785.1. Taxonomy (NCBI): domain Eukaryota; kingdom Metazoa; phylum Arthropoda; class Collembola; order Entomobryomorpha; family Isotomidae; genus Agrenia; species Agrenia bidenticulata. The sequence continues at coordinate 64,612 of JAQFYM010000273.1, forward strand.
AGAGTGAAGGAATAAAAAAAACTTTCTTTTGCTTTCAATTTCCTTATATAAAGACTTGGGAGTCTCTGAGGGAGATTCAGAGCAGAATTCACACAACCTGCACAGAAGAACAGCTCAGCCCATTTCCAATTTCGAACAAAAGAGTCCAAATCCTCTGACGAAAAAAGACCTCCGACTATAACTATCCCTTTTTAGCCCGAGCCAGGGCTTATGTGATCACCGTGTCCGTCTGTCTGTCCGTCTGTCTGTCCGTCATCACGATAACTCTCTTTAAACGTGTCGGATCGACTTGAAATTTGGTACACGTGTGCATTGGGTGAAAACAATTAACGAGTTCGAAGATGGGCAGAATTGGTCGAGTACGAGACCTGTGGTGACCAGAAGACACCCACCGGTTATGGTTACAGATAACAAAATTTATAAATTAGGCTAGACAGCTGAAATTTTGCATACTGTTAGTTTATGGTTCTTAAATAAGAATTACCAAAATGAACTTGCAAAAATATTACACTAGTGACCCTATGGGGGTACCCCCACCGATTTTCATAAATTGGCTTAGAAGCTTGAAATTGTTTATAAACCTGGCTCGGGCTATATGAAGTTGCACGTGTGAGTTTTATTATAATAAATATACATGCATAAGCCCACACACTTATATATGTGTCTATCGTCATTTCATAAAGAGACTGTGGGTAAGTGTGTACTAGTAGTAGATGTTCATAGTTCGAGGGGCATAATATTACTTTCACTGCCACCATCATCATCCAAGATCCATGCCACTCCTATTCTATTCACAATTTACAATATACTGTCCTCACAGGGACTTGGGACTTTTGACTGAAATGTACTCTCAGTTATATATTATTGACATTCCTTGCCCGACTCTGTGGATATTATTATTTCTTTTACATTCTTTGGGATATTTATGAGTTATGCATGTGCACCAGGAGTACAACATACACTTATCTGCTTATATGGACCAAGTGAAACAGTACGGAGAGAATGCCCGGACTGAACTCTGTGACGGGGGACTAACGAATCTGCATATCGTGTCCCAATGTCCCATATGACCCTTCGTAGTCCGTACTCCATAGTAGTAGTAGTATCTTAAGTACACATTCCACTATAGTGCTATTTGACTACTCGGCATTCCTCCAATCTCATTTCTTCGTTCGGAAAATGGTTATTGCCTCCTTTTAGCTATCACTGCTCCAAGTCATTTGACATTCTTTTCATGGACATAATTCGTCTATGGGCATGTGACATGTGATGCGAAATCCCTTTCTTGTGAATATTAATGGATATCATAATAGACTTGGGGGAATGCTGAATTGACCCGGATTTGCAATTTTAATAATGGAACTAAATGGATGGTAATCCATAATTCAACAGGGTATAATATTCATACCTACTGGGTCAGGGTAGCTCATACATTGTAATTTTTATTGATTTTTATTTAGAAGCTTAGGGAGCTTCAGCGTGGGTGACGGACCAAAAGTGTCAGAGACATGACAATGACAGAGATCAACCGATGAACAAGTTCATATGGGATGGTTTGTGGACTGTCAACTCATCACTGGGATCGTTGACATACGATGACATAGGACAGATTATTTGGATGATACGATTCGCAGTAAGGGACACTTCCTTGTGATCCTTTTCTATTTTAATCAAATACTTGAACCATTTTGATGGTCAAAGAAATCGAAGCCAAGTCAAACAAAACTACAGTAGGATACAAGTGTGCTGCAGCTGGTTGACCATGGGGAATCCTTTCGCAATTTAGAATCAAGACTCTAGAATCTCGAGCCCATGAATCGTGTACTTAAGGAGTGTGACTTGTCCAGTTCGTCCAGTCTAGTCCAGTAAATAAAAAAAACTTTAGTATTGTGTGGCTAAACTACGAGCTAGTTACTTGCTGGTTCAGCTCTTAAATATTTTTCATCTCACCCAATAAGGATAGAGAAGCTAGAGATTCATAAGAATTGCTTACTAACCATTTTCCCCTTATGAAATTCATATATAGGGCAGACAAGATCCCACCCAAAAGCTGAATGAATATCTTTTCCACTGTATGAGAAAGTTTATTTAAGCGAACGAGGTCGGGAAATAGTAGAATGTTGAAAAAATGTTGATACAAAAGTAACTAAGAATTCTTCTGTATGTTGCATGGATGAATGCCCAATAGTTTCCCGACTTGACATCCAGTCTCATCTCAAGTTTAGTTTGATCTCAGCAGGGAAAAACGATCTTGGACAGTTATGGTAGCAACTAGGAACTAGCTAATCCAAAAGTATAGGTACAAAGTCCATGTCTGCAGATAAAGGGCTCATCCAAGCCTGAACAGAAGTCCTAGATCTGACAGGGCCCTCGTCCTTTCTTCCCCAAATGGGCATAATCGGCACAATGGGAAGAATGTGTAAAGAAGACAGGACTTTAAGTTAGTAGGCGGCTTATTAATGAAAGTGGTGCATAGAGTTGCAGTCAAGTAGGATTAATGGGAGGGGATACACGTCAACCGTTTACAAGTTCCGCCGGCTCTGTGAGGACGCTCCCTTAATCTTCTGTAAATTTCTGCCATTCAGTACGCTGACATTTTTTTGCTATTTCGGGCACATTCATGTCTCTTCTAATCTTCCAGGGTCTTTCGTACTTTGATAACATTCTGGGGGGGAGGGCAGATGGGGCAGATGGGTATATGCAGTCGTCAGAATGAAAATAAGACGATGCTCTGGAGGACAAAAATCTATGAGGATGGTAAAAGTCTGAGGTGGACAGGACAGGAAGTCATGTTCTCTGAGGAGCTATTGAAGCAGAAATGGGACAAAACTTTGCACTCCGGGTGATTTTATGGATTGGTCGAGGGGAGAGTATTGAGAATAAAAGTAAACTGCGCCTTACCTTCTAAATGTCAATCTAGGTATCATCTGCGGGTAGATCGCATGTCGGTTCGAGATCAAAAGCACAAGCTAGAGGTATGAACGCCTGGGCATGAATACGATAAACAACGAGGGAATTTCATATCACTCAGTTTCTTCTAGTTGAGGTGTCAGAGCAGTTAAAGTTCAGAGCGGTTCTAACATGCAACTGGGATCTGACCACGGGGGGTGGGCTTTAATATCAAGCTATCGAAATGAAATAACATATTGCCCAAATCATGCATAAAATTATATTTGACTCTTGAGCCTCAACTGCAAATTTGTACTTTGTCTACTTGCCCCCCGGGTTTAATTCTGCCCTAGGTGAGCAGTATGGGCGTTTGACAGTTCAAGGCGAGTTGATGAGGGAGAGTTGTGTTCTGACAGAGGCAAATTAGATTTACGATTTAATGCTTTCAAACTGAAACTTCTAGGTGGTCTAATTCATGGAATTGAGACCGGTTGGCAATTTCTAGTAAAAGCTACACTCTTCAAACATTTATGAGCAATCAAGATCGAAGAATTTGGTCCAGAGAAAAATTACAACCCTTGTTCATCTCTACTATCTCTACTACATAAGGTTAACATGATTTGCAAAATTCTCAAGCCTACTCTTTGAGCCACTTGGAGGGGAACAAAGGTTGGGATGAAATCAAATTGCTCCACTTATCAAATCCCATTACGACTCTCGTCCCTGGGATCATTATCAATAGTAGGGTAAATGATTTGCCCTCGTCGACAAAATAATAATATCTACTCTTAGGGATTTTGTCCATGTATTCCTCAGGGTTGCATAGAGTTCTATCTAGAGCCTAGATTGGCACGAAAACTCCATGTACACCCTTTTGTGACATAAGAGAGGAGTGAAATCTCTTTTGACCAAATCAATAGAAGCAAAGTCAGGGCATAATTGAATTTACAATTCGTTTTAAGTCAAGAGGCCACCACCACCACCACCACCCTCAGTAATACCAAGGGAACCTGGAGGCGACTAAGTGAAAGTCCCATCTTGAGGTCTTTCTATCTAAAAGATGGTCGTCAGTAGTAGATCTTGCTTCCTTTCTAAAAGCTTGGTGACTGAAATTCAGCAGATGTTATGCCTCGGCTATAAATTACTATATAGAGGTAGTCCCTGTGCCACGTGCCTAGCCATCCGACCCATTTTGAGCCTGAGAGACTGATAAAGTTCAAATAAAACTTGACAGATCACTCCAACTAGATTCAATACAAAAAAAATACCCACTGCCAACTTTCTCTCACGGCTTTCTCCCCAGTTTTTAGAATCCGCCCTCCATAGTCTCCATTTCGTTCGTTTCATGGGTCGGTAGGAATAAATTGACATTCTAAATTCCTTGACGAGATGGATGGGCAATTTTGTTTATAATTTCTCTATGCAAGTTATCTGTGCCAGGGGATGATGGTTTGCAGAAGAGCCTTTGTCTATTGTATTTGGGACACTGGGGGAATTTGGTTGGGCCTTGCGACGTGACTATGGAGGCATTTGAGAGTTAGGATTTAGGCATTCATTGAAATAGATCGAATATTTTATGCTATGGTCACTTGAAACTTGAAACTGATTTAAATTCACGTAAATCCTTCTTTTGTTGTTGAATGAGGTCCAAATCCTTTGAGCTAACATGTATATATTAGCCATGGCGGAATAATTAGTTTGTTAATCTCTTGGGTAAATAGCGGGCAGAGTTCCACCTCAATTAGAATATGTTGCTTTGTTATTTTATTAGCTAGTTCGTAGTAGGAGATTTCCGGGTGTTTTGGGGTTTAGAAATGCTCAACATACAATAGGGAACTATAAAAAAAATCCGACTGTAATCGGTCCGATAGTGTACTCTACAAACCACTGTCGCTATCATTTTTATTGAGTACCGAATGGGTCACGTCAATATCTTAACGTTTTCGTGCAGGCCATTTCAGCAATTTTCATGAGTTGGGTCGTTGGGTGGGAAATAAAATACAACAATAAAGCAGAAAATCAGATATAACTTTATACACCAAAACAGTCCAAGTTCTAGTCAGAAATTGCAGTGAGAAATGTCGGTCTCAGCAAATATCGAACTGACACTCTGGGTACTACAAACCGTGTATAAAGTAGCAATTCGGGGAAATAAATAATGACCAGCATCCTATTATGTAAGAGAAAATTTTTAATTTTTAATTCTATCCCAAATATCCGTGAAAACGCCATCAGAAAGTAGTTTTGCCCTGAGTGTAGAAAAATCATAAAAAGCTCCAAACGAACGAAAAACGAACACAGGAATAAAAGATGAGCTCCAACTTCAAAGGGGATTCCAGAGTTATCAAAGTTAATGCTCTTAACTGTCAGTTTTATGATGAGAGGATTTGTGAGATTTATTATATAGATGCTTAATAGCCTGTTTTACCGATACTTACTCCCTCACATTTTTATCTCCCAGTTCCAACGCATCGAAATTATTTACACGAAGTCTCGGCCTGAGCTCCTTTCTTGTCCACTTGGATTCCCTTCTTTATGTCCTTTCAATTTCAGACTAAAATCTTCCATGCCCCCAACACGACTAAAGTACTTACAGGTGACACGAATATTGACACAGGTGGGGTCTGATAATCACGTATATGAAATTAAAAAAAACAGCCCTTAAATTGAAGAAAATAGTACAAAGTAATTACTTGGACGAAGAAGTACATGTTTTTCTCAAGCATGATCACATTTATTAATCTTTTTACTTATCCATAAATATGAGCTCTCGGATAACTGATTCACTCAGATTATTATTATCATATATGTAAGAATGTATATGTAATAATATAAGAGACAGATGGATACACGTAATCTAGTTAGAAAAAGGAGCGAGTCAACTATAGATAAAAAACGGTGGAGGAAGTGGAGAAAGTTTATTTTGCATCGATGATCAACGATGTCAATAATTTTTTAACACTTCGCAGTAGTCTCCAAATAGGACCCTTAGGGGACAACTAATTGTCACTCGTAGTTCGTAGTTTCTGCCACGTCATGCGTGAAGTGTAAGTACATGTGTATTCTAAGTGCCTAACTATGTTGTTTGTACATCATTATGTACAAGTTGTAGCTAGGAGCACGAGGGGATGTCATATGTACAGGATGGAGCTTGGAAATACATGATGAAAAGTTCAAAAGTCCCATCTACTTAATTTCCTAACGAGTGTAAAGTTTTCAACAAGTTTGTGAAAGATAAGGCACTCTTCATTTTACATCACATCAGGTTATCACTTGGCACTTGTAAAAGTTTGTCAAATATGAATTTGAGAACTGCCTAGGTTGCATCACCACTGCCACTGCCTCCGACTACTTCTGGCTGTAATTGCTCCTTCAGAATTTGGGATGCAGTAAGCATAAGCTTAGCTGAGTTCATTTTCACATTTTTTTTTGAAGAAGAAAAACTTGAACTGTTCATCAGTTTACTTAACTTGCCCGTGAAGGGATTAACAAGTTGACGAGTTTTTTTTATACAACCGGCTCAAGTACTTTGAAAAGTTAGGGGAAGGTGATTTGATTAAAATGAGAGAGTTTTCTCTGCTGAGCATCCAATGCACAAGGACATATCTGTACATGTAGGAAAAGAGTGTGGAAGTAAATTTAAACGTTGTAAAGTTAATGGTGGATGGATGTTGCACGTGGCTGTTGGTAAAACTTTTCCAACATTTTCTTCAAGTCACAAGTCTGTGAGGAGTTGCTGTTAGCCGTTAGGATGAGATCTGGTTCTCTTACTTTCCAAGTATTCGGATTGGTTTGGCGGTGTGGATAAGTTTGAAGCTACACACGTAGCTCATCAGCGTTGGGAGAGTAATTAAGAGTTTTCTTTAATGAAGGTTTGAGAGTCTGGGAAGTGAAACCTGGGGGTGGGGCCGGCCCAACCGTGGAGCCTGAACATGACGTAGGGCTCTCTAAATTAGTTTCTGGTCCAAACTTGACGGTTGGAGTTGTGCGTTTTGGAGGTCGAGGGACTGTTCGTGAACCACTTTCATAACTTCCAGAATTCACTCCACCACATCCACTACCACTTGCCATACTAAAGTGCCCTGACCCTGGCAACTGATCCTTCATAGTCAAACTTGACCTCCTCATACCGCAGCCACTACCACTTTTAATGCTCCCACACTCGGGCGAGTCATCGAAGGTGACGGTCATCATTGACGCTGCGAGGACTGCGTCGGGCATTGGCATTTCGAAAGGTGTTTGCTGCTGAGCGTTTTGCTGCTGCTTTCTCTTCATTGTTCCTTGTGAGCTTGGACCTTGCTGGTGTTGGTGCTGATGTTGTTGATGTTGCTGGTGTTGCTGATGCTGGTACGACTGGTGTCCATAGCTGTCATTATCAAATGGAGGGAGTTCCCCGCAAATATTCGGCATCGGCATTTGCACAGCTTGGCCAGGATGCTGGGACATTTGTACTGCTTGGCCATTTTCCTTCCTTCGATTTAAGGTATTAACTTCTGCCTTGGTATAAGTGACCCCGCCATGAGTGTGATGGTGCGGAGAGTGAGACATTGTCGACATCCCTTGGCTAGGGTCACGAGAAGGGGAATTATCCATCTCCTCAGCTCGTCTCTTGTCCCTTTGGTAATAGAATGCGGCGAAGATCAAGATATTTAATATGAGGAGGGAGCACCCTATTGCTATCGTGACTGATAGAGCTGTTGAGTACATCTGGAAACCATCCGAGTCCACGTTGTCCCCGTCAGATCCTGGAGTAAATGAAAAGAAAAACAAGAAACTTGTTAAATAAATAACAACTGTCAAAGCCCGGAAAGGACATGAGAGTTTCAGAACATTGTCCCTCATAAAATATAATCTAGAAGGAAGATAAGCTCACCTGGGTAAAAGTTTCCATGCTGTTGATTCGGATTATGTTCCCACATGGGAGGGCCAGGCCCTACCAATTGGATTGTTGGGGGCGACGGAGTGGATGAATTATGAGTTGGATCTTCAGGGGGCAAAATAACTAAGCCTGAGTTGGGATGGGACGGGATGCTGTTGGATGGTGAAATAGGATTGGGATTAACATTATGATGACCGCTGGGGGCACCATAACCATTCCTTTGTAAATCCGGTACCAAATGGAGCCAGAAAGAAAGTTTGTGAGCTCTGTAATGTGTTCGTACTCTTGGCTTCATGTCTGGAATAGAGAAAAAAATATATATGGACCAGAACATTCATTTTTAAACTCCAACAAAGTTACAAATACTTTCTCCACTTTCTTTTGTACATTTGAAACAATGCCACAGGGTCACTGTTCATATTGAGTTGATTTCACCCTCTACTGAGAAAAGCAAATTTGAAGAACACAGCAGACAGAGACACACAACGTTAGTCGAACTTCAAAGATCAAACAACAATAACAAATAAGCTCTCCTTTGTATTTCTCCGCATTGTGGTAACATGGAGAAATATCCTTGCTAAATTGTGTAATATAAAGATCAAACACAGAGGGGGAAAAAATACTAATAACCACATTTGCTCGGGACGCTAAATTAAAATCTAGCAAAGGCAGAATATTATTATCTCCTATTACACAGAAGGTAGTGGAGGGCCCCACAATTTCAGGATGTTTGCATCGGTCTCATTAGTACAATGAATCCTTTGATTTCCATGGCCAATTATATGAACCAAGGAGTTAAATGCTCAGACACAAAGGAATTCCGGGTAATAATATCAAACAAAACCAAGGAGGGATTGTGATTATTATAATTTATAATTAAATACTTCTCCGCCCACCCGACCAAGCACAAATCCACAGTCTAAATCATTTCTCGGCCTGTAGGTAAACCTCGTTGAATTAATGGGAAATCCTCTCGGATATTGGAACCGAGGTATTATACAAAGGATTGGGATCTCTTCAAAGTTCATACATTCTTAAAGCTTAATGGAATCATATGCTTTAGTGAGTTTGAATGAGCCAAGGCAGACTGGGATCTTGGAGAGAGCTGTAATTGATACAAAGTGGTCGAGGATCCCTTGGATCTTGTCGGGTATTAAGTTGGTGGATTCATCGATAGGAAAAGTTTGGGATTTCTAATTGAGGATTACGAGTTTTAAGAAGACTCGCGATTCTAGCTAAATATATTCGAAAGTTTTTATTCCCTAACATTTCATACGTCTACCTTAGATGGCAAACAAAATCATTTCGACTTACCTATTGTCAGGTACTTTTTATACAGAGGGTCGTACGGGGGCCATTCGACTATGCGAGATTTGGACGATTTCTCATTACTTGATGAACGACCACCACTGCCACTTCCAGTATTGCTTGGAGATCCGTCTCCGTCTTGTTTCTCTTCATTGGGATTTCTGTAACCGAAATTGCGTTGGATTATTTTGGCTAAAGGCTGAGACCATTTCTAGCATGATATATTTTTTCAGTAAATTTTAATTTGGACGACACACTTTTAATATATAATATTTATATTAAAATCATCGTCACTTTTAGATCCCTCAGGCAGTCCGTCGTTTGGTACAGTCTATAACTCAGAAAATTAATGGCTCTTTCAATAGTAGTTTAATCAAATGTCATGAAAACTCAGTTTTAACTGAGTACTTGATTACTATGTATATGATCCCTAAATAGAAGAGTAAAATTTCCTTTCGAGTCAGTTTCTAAAAATACATATTAAAGGCATTAAAGCTTCAAGCCTTTCCGAGTAACCTCTGGATAAAGTGAGTAAATTCTGTTCAGTTGAAATACATAATTATAAAATAGTTAGAAAAACGACTGTAAATCCTCAAGGGAAACGCTAAATACTCATTTCAAGAGTTCTTCTCTAAGAATCTCTTATTTTTTAGTATAAAAAAATATACACAATTTACTAAGCTTCCTCGTATTAGATATTTACTAAGCTCACGTTAGTTGTTGTGAACATGGAATAGTTTTCAGAGTTCTAAATTCCGTTTCTCATCCTTATTTCCTAGAAGGGAAAGTAATCCGGATATTTTCTCAAAACTCACTAATTCAAAAAAAGCTTTTCCCTTTCAAGGATTCAGAAATAATACTCGAGTGTTGTTGACAATTAAAAAAAAAACTCAAATCTCCTCTCATAGTTGCATTCCCTATGTGTAACTTGGTACTTTTATTTGATACTGCTTCCTATTAATCCACCATCAATCTAGATCAAAGGAAGAGGACAACCTAGTACGTCGTGCAAGGAGTCTGAAGCCCAAATATAGGAGCTCATAGTAGCATACTGGATAACTAAGTATTTTGATAATAAAATAACCCACCCAGTTCGGATGAAATTGGCCCAGTAGCCTATAATAGTTTGCGACAGCTGGACTTCATTGCGAGAGAAGTTTCCGGTGAAAAATCCCAGCTTGGGCGAATCAGCTCGGTCCTCGGAATCAGCTGAGCTAGCACCACCAGATCTGCCCCCATGACCACCACCACTTCCTTCACTTCCATGGAAGAACAATGGGACCCCGAAGATGTAAACTAGATCTTCTCCATGAACACATCCCAGGCGCTAAACAAGATGATTCACAATTTGTAAGCAAGTAAAAGATTTTTATGGATATTTCTTTAAGATTTTAAATCTCATGTCCAAATCCGAATCGTATGTGACCCGCTTCACTCATCATCTGTATTAAATGAGAGTGTAATAAATTCCAGGATTCATTCGGAACTCAAGATTTTACTTATCCCCAGGAATTCTAACTGATTACACCGATTAATCAACGGCTCTGGTGTCAAGTTATGTCTCGTAAATCATGCCGAGCACAAATCTCAAGAACCGTATGCTCCCATGAAATAGAACCGACAGAGAGGAGATGTAAAAGTTGTAATAGGTCCACCGTGCACTTCAAGGTACCAGATGGACTTAAGTATACCACGGGGATGTTGGAATGTCGTGATCTGGTAGGTAGGGCTCCGTACATATTTTCGAGATATAATGCTCGAGAATTAGTTACCTGTTGGTAATCCGAGATCTTGGACTGGTACTCGAAGACGTAGAAATATGACTTGCCATTAGACTGGGAATGTAAGTCTCCCACTTTGACCAACGGGGCTACAACCTGTAAAGAGAAATATGAGATCCCATTAGTCCACTCCCTTAGTTAGATAGCCCCACTTTTTTTCATACTTTTTTTTATATCAAGAGAATGAAATATTGTGCGAAATGTAGATTAATCTCCAGAATTTCCTCGCCCTAAATTTCTTACTAGTTCCACATGCGTGGATCGGGCTTTCTGTTGACATTTTTCAAGAGCTGAGAAGCCAAGGGAAAATATCGCTATGATGGCTTACATATGTATAGAAATTTTATGCTAACTAAAACAGTGTGAAAGATACAGAGGGGGCACAGCCTGGATGGTTTTAGAAATTAATTAAGATTATTTTCCAGGCCCTCGTGATCTATATTTCTAGTGATGTTCCACATAAAATTATAGTACAGGTAGTTAAAATTATACATTATTCCCTCAAACATTTTGTTTATAATATTTCAGTCAAAAAAAAAGTTTACAAAAATTCAGTGGTTAAAATCCAAGAAAGCCTTTATCGGGAAATTATGGTTATCCTCGGTTATGCCAAAAAATCCAGTTCTAGTAAAGTACGGATACACCCGCTCCTTCTCTCCATTACATTACAGAGTATTTGGTGCAAGGTCTGGTTAGTCGGTTCGGTTTGGTCATTTGGGGAGCATAAATGTCACATGGGTGAAGATTTATTACCACCTGCGGAAAGGATAGATACATCCATTTATTTCATATTATTTGGCTTTTATACCTTGTCATTCACCCACCCTTAGAAAACAGAGGTGAGTTATGACTGTCCTATTACTATTAGACTATTACCTCCACATCCTACCACACACAAAAGAGACTAACAGAATCTGGGGGAACGATCTCTCTGTGAAATTAAATGCCTTGGTAGTGGTGGTATCAACTAAAGCCAAGTCGATTGGAAAGTGTCAACACAACGTGTTCACACTCATATCACAGATCCACTACATAGGAGCATGATGGAATGCACTAGCCTGTCATTCATTCTACTTCTGACTCGTCTAAACTCTCTCTCCTAATGTAGAATCAATGACGAGATAATTGCCTGTCGGAGGGAACATGCTGGAGTATCATTTCACCTTCTGTCTTCTTTCTAGTGGAATTTATGCATGATTGCTCAATGGATTATGGTCTAGTCTGTAGGCAGGGATTGTATGGAAACTCCTGGCTGTGGTTAAGCAGATTTTAATATTGGAAACGTCTTTGTTCTCCAGATTTGAACATTTTTTTAAAAATATGATATCTACACAGGTTGTCTTGTATTATTGACTCATATAACTTACTTGAGCATCAGCTAACGCATCTAATGTCTCATCTCGAACGCTGATCGGGTGCTGTGATTTAAAAACAAATAGAAACAGAATTATTCATTAGTATTTTTTTTAAAGGAAAAAAATACAGTCTCCATTGCAATTGTAAGAGAATGAAATCGTAACTAATAAGGCATGAAAGAACAAAGGCTTAAGATGAAATGAAAAGTGAAAAAAGAATGGAACTCACTTGGACGGGTCGTTCCCAGTCAGTATATTCATGGATTGCCGCAGCCATTATTTCATTCCGATGGATGCTAAAGAAGGATAAGACAAATGAGGTAATTTTGATCCCATTAATCTCCCAAGTGAGGAGAATACATCACTAACATCACACGTAAATTCAGTCACAGACCATGAACCATATAATACCAGCTTACTATCATCAAAGCTCTACAAGGATAGGACCTAATGTCTAGCCCCTTGGGCAATTTCTAGATTTAGTAATCACTGGATTCTCAATTAATAAATCTTTATGCAGAAAGGGCCCAGGGAAATGTATAAAGTGCGTACTGCCTTCTACTAAACCGACTCGAGACTTCCGTACAATCCTCACCTGTAATATTTCTCCACAAAATGCCTCAAGATATCCCTCCGTTTCTCATTTTCCAGCCCATAAACCGCATCATGGTCACTTAACGAAGGGAGCATCTCGACTTTAGTCACTCCGAATAAGACAGGGTAGTGGGACAATCGATCTCTCAAAACGTTCTCTCGAATCCCTTCTTCAATTATTACACCGTCATCACTTGGTCCGAAAAAGCTCCAGAGCTAAAAGGTTGAGAGAGAAAAAAACACACACACTCAGACTTTTAGTTCCAATGCCATAGAGTTGAGAAGGTTAAAAAGGTAGAGAAACTAAATGGTAAATTCCAGGAGAGAAAATTCATAAATAAATAGTCAACAAGATTTCCTCGGTTATTTACTTGCAAAGCACATTCAGCTTTTTCACTCGGCTCAAATTGCTTTCTCCATTTTAAAAACAAGTTTTAAGACTTTTTTTCTCTCCCCGGACTGGGAAAGAAGAGTTACAGACAACACTACAGTCTTTGGAATTAGCTCAACTTATTTATGGCCCTCAATTTAACATTACCATGTTTTTTTTCGTTTACTTTTCTCAAGGAAATAAGTAGGGAGAAACGGGAGTGCAAAATAGGGAGAAAGTCAGTAAATTCCTGACTGCCTAGACTATTGAGACTTGAGAGGGATCTTGTTCAGAGCTATAGCTTTGTGGAGTATCTGCTCATTTGCCATTTCCGCATCTCTCCCTATAAGTATAACATGGAATGGGGCGTTGACCAAGTTAGAAACAAAAGACCTCATGTTAAAGTGTTCCCTTCTGTATAGAACAAATGGTAAATGGGGTAACGGTAGTTGGGGTTTTCACTCTAGTTTTCAGACTGTCTGGGACCATTGTAGGTCTATAATGGTTTTAGAGCCTGAGAGGCTATTGTAAGGGACGCGCGGTTGTACGGGAGTTTGTACAGCGGAGAATGAGCTGAATTCCATTAGATGAGGAGTAGGTGGCTGCTAGACTAGTTGGGCTAATAGTAGAGTGGATGGAGGCCGGGACTTTGTCCATAATTATTTACGCTAAAGGTGACAGAAACGAGCCATTATTTTCCCGAGGAATTTTGGGAATGGGAAAATGTTTGAGAACTTTCTCAGTTTTTCAGAGACAAGGCTGAAAGCTTCATTCTTGAAATACAACTGGGAAGGAGAGAAGGGCTCAAGGATTCAAACTAAACCTTCTCAGATTAAAATGAATCCTCCTTCACTTACTGAGAAAGTAAAACCTTAGATATTCTGAACTCAGTGAAAGCCTTTCCCACCATCCCCAGGAGCTCCTAGACACCATAGGGCAGAGAGGACCAAGGAAACCATTAGGGAACTGCTGAACCAGCTCTATCCTCTGAGTCTGTCTCTCTCATTCGAGTACAATCACTTGGCTCGGGGTATACATTAGAGGCTTCAAGAGAATAATAATATTGAATGTGCCTACGACTCCACTCCAGGGCTCTGGGTGAATACCAGACAGTGAGGGAAATCGGACAAAAAGCGTGATTAATCACACTGATTGCTTTTTCAGGAGGAGCAAATTGAAGCGACTATTCATTCATTAAGAGGATTCCCAAACATTTAGAGATCGGAGCGGGTATAGGATTCATTACTGGGCTTCTCCACTCGGAGGATATCATATTATTATTTTATTGAAGACGGGGATGGATTCCCTTAAGGAGCAATGGATTCGGCATTAGCACAAGCTTAGCACATCTCTGCACAACTTGCACACACATATATCCAGAGGTGTTATTAAACTGTGAAGAACTCATCCTTGCTTAAAGAACATTTCTCTCTTTCTCATCCTAAAGTCCCCGTTTGATTCCAAACACTTTTTGTGACTCACTCACTTTCTCCCAACAGAGCTCCCTGGCTGTGTTTCAACTTCTTAGGCTTTCTAATGCATTTCTATTAATTAAGATTAGGGCTAGGTGTCTAGGCGTTTAAAAATCCTTTGTTTAGTCAGGATGTAGGAAGGGAACGCGGGTTTCTCCAGACTGACGAGGAAGGAAGTTGTGAGAGTTATATAAAATGCATTAACATTGAAGATGGATCTTGCTGGGACGGGGGAAGATTGAGGTTCTGCTGGGATAACTTGAATCTGGGATTAATTATTGTGTATATGCTTGGAGCTTGTATAGGAACTATAGAAGACAGACTTCAATTCATCCTCCCCTGTCTGTAAAAGGAAGAAATCAGTCTGGGTATTATAATAGGAATGAATGACTGAATCCGGATCTCTCTTCTTTTCTATTGTTCTATTTGAGACTCGGGAGTGTTTTCATATTCAATCCCTTTGGCTAAATCAGTTTGGATGTATTGTTGTCTGCTCTGGGGATGTGTTGCAGGATTGATTGTTTTGAAAGGGTGGTAATCTGAGTGCTTTGTTTTGTTTGGATTTTTTTAATCGATTCTAGTCGTTTAGAATGTAGGAGTGATCTAAATGCATGTTTTCTTCTAGGTTCTACTTGAAGGAATCTTGGTTTCAAGATCGAAAGATCTTAATCATTACGGATTATTGGCCCATATGCGGTTATTCCTCTTGTTGCATCTCCTATCATGTTATCTCGAGTAGATAATTGTTAATTTTAAAATTTTAATCTTGTTGTGCTATAAGTTTAATAATAGACAAAACTATCCAAACTGAAGACGGTTGAAAATTATTTTTACAATGAATTGCTCAGCAAACTCGGCAAAGTGACGAGAAGGCTTAGAAGTAGCTGATATACAGTTTTAGGCGTTCACAAGATTTTTTCGTCGTCATCAGCCTCTAATAATTTCTCATTAAAGCTGCAAGAACAGTTCTAAGAATTACCTAGAAAATAAAGGCTACCATTACAAAATCAACACATCATATATGCTAAATATCCCATCATCCGATCTGCAACACATAATTAAAACACTCAAAGGGGATAAAAGCTCTCCGAAACTATCCCAGGAATAGAACACACTAGAGTCCAGCTTCCTTTGTAAAATATATATGATCGAATAACAAGGAACCATACAGCAGACATAGCCACAGTTGAATAACATTATGTACAGCAGCTTTGGGCTAATCTTTCTCTGGGAAAGAGACTGTATGCCTCCATGCCAGATTTTACATTCAACCTCAGCCCAGCATCACAACGGTATCCCTTTGTCCAGGATTTATTTAAACACTGGATCCTAGACGAATAATACTCAAAATGGCCTTTCCTTGTTTACTCTGGTGGTGGATCGGAGCAAGTTGACCGGACTGGGAGCATTCCGAACATTTTGGAATTTTGGGTAAAGTTCAAGAAGTAAACGGAAGTAGATTCTCCTGTTCCTCTAGTCTCTACAGTCCAGTTTAGGGATTTCTCCATAAGGAAGGGAGAGTGCTTTGGGAGATTATGAAAGGATGGGACAAGAGGCATATGAAGCGGAAGTGCCAGTGCTGTGTTTTCTCTACAAGGAACGAATAAATATTAAAACCGAAATTGGCCTGGCAATTTTGTCCAATTCGGACTGTAAAAGGCATGGAGACAGTATAAATAAAAGGATGATGGTTCTATCTCTATTCTAAGATGTATCAAAGGGCCAAGGTCCTCCGGCCTGTTTCTATATTGCAGACTGGGTATCAATGCATTTATTATAATCTGTCGAAATTCTAAAGTAGAAGGACACTCGGAGTGGTAGTTATGTGGGTCAGTTTGGGTATACATAAATAGTGATTGAGACCCGATTTCTGGAAAGCAATGCGGAGAATTTCTCTCCCACTTTATACTTACACTTTCCTTACGATCGGGGATTTCGCATTTAGGTGGACATTTGGCTTTTTGGCCTTTCATTTTTCACTGGCTCTGTCGGCACACGAGATACTGAAAGGGTTAGACGTGTTGAATTATTGAAAAGTGAATGGAAATGGATGGGGCAGTCTTGGGTATGTAGTATATTAAGGTGGTGGTATGTGCAATAACCGCTGTGTCTACTTGTACTCGTACTGCCCCCTTCGATTCCAGATATTCTGGAAGGAAGGAAGTTTATATTATGTAGTGTAGTGGATCACATCCCTTGGCATATGAAAGAAGGGGAAGTCGAGTTGGACTGGTGCTAGTGTTGGGCCTGATGATGCCCTTATGCTAAACAACATTGTTGGTAGTCTTGATGCTTTATAGTGACCACACTGGTCTGGGATAATGGACTTCCTTTTTCAACTCTTGGGATATTCATTAGGATCAGCATGGGCATTCTGCATTTGGATCCAAGGAAATGTATGACTTTACAGGGACATGTCAAGGGCTTCTAAGCGACCTGGGAGATTTTGATAGAGAGGCTTTGATTCTATACTCCGGAGACTCCGGACTCCTTGTGACAAAGAGTCGGGGGAAAATCTTGCCACTATCTGAACACTATCGCAGTGATTTACACTCTTTTTGTGCAAATAAAAAATACGGAAATAGAGTCTAGGCCCTATCAAGATTTCCTAGTTTCTCGAATATAACGGTACTGAAAGGTTGTGTCTAGTAGTATTTGATTTTGTGCTTTAGTTTCAACTGTACTTACAAGGAATCGTTGGTAACAAGTGCGGTGCTGTATGTTTGCATTGTCGTACGTATATGTTTTATGCAGTGCAAAGTGATCTGATTAGCGAGGAGGCTTTATGAATAAATCAACAGATAGTCACGACCCAATGGTATAGAGGAGAGTGAACCCGTGTGCGGATTTTCGTTCCTCTGGTAGATTCAGAGTTATAGGGGCTTGAACCTGGTTGTTTGAAGTTTGAGTTTGAAGTTGAATGCTAAATGTGCACAAGGCCCTTGTGTAGGGTAAAGTTACAAATACAAATACTGACAATTCCGTCCTGAGGACTCAAAAATCCTTAAATTTCTCTTTTCCATGTGTCACCATGAATATTCATGAGCTGAGTTCAAATCCTAAAATCTAGTTACTTTAGTTCTAGGAAAGTATTAAGTATAAATGTAAATAATACTCAAATATATTCTTCTATTTATCCACAATTTGGATACAACTGTGT
The DNA here is from genome assembly GCA_034694785.1 of Agrenia bidenticulata. NCBI lineage: Eukaryota > Metazoa > Arthropoda > Collembola > Entomobryomorpha > Isotomidae > Agrenia > Agrenia bidenticulata. Next base: position 82,420 of record JAQFYM010000273.1, read on the forward strand.
AACTTGAGGGAATTCCTTTCTGCCTTCTAAGCAGAATTTGGAAATGCTTAGGGCTCTTAGTGCTACCAAATGCACTGATTCTGAGAACGTGAGCCCAAATTTCCCCCATTCTATTCAATATCCTTATTAAAAGGGAGTAAATGTATTCTGGTGTAGTCTGGCAATTTTTTTTTGCATTCCACCATTCCCCGGCTCCTGACTGCCGGGACTAGGAAAAATATTGCATTTCATCACCCAAGCCAGGAAAAAAACTAGAGTGATACATATTATACACAAAAACTGAATGGTTTGTTATGGATTCCATTGATCTCCAAACTGGGGAAAGGACATGGTCTACATTCCGATATTTCAAAAGAATATTTCCATCAGCTAACTGAGGATACAATGAAACATCAGACATGATTACCTACGCATCCCTGACTCCATACACATTTCCTCCTCATCTAATCCTCTTGATCATCTCATCTCGAGATTAGATGCTTTCAAAGGGTGCGAACTATGGGATGAAGCAGTTAGTTATAAATATAATCCTCCATAGCCCACTCTGTAATCATATAGGGCTAGAGCAAAGGAAAGAATCCTTTTATCTAATACATCCATTCCAATAGAGTGCCATGTCTGACTTATACTATTTGATACCCCGAAAGTTGAATGGAACTGGCAGGTCTGGTATTGGATTTTTCTAGTCCGTAATCCGGGATAGATATATCCAGCTATTATTATATAGCTAGAGTACGTAGCCTTATGTCTTTTTCGCTTGCTGATTCAAGCCAAAAAATGAAATTGAAACTTGTGAATCCGAAATATCCGACTATTGCAAAAAAATGAACGAAAGGTAACTGACAGCTCTGTCTGTCTTCCCACATCTGACTCGCATAGTAATAATAATATTTTAATCCCGTCTATCTACGAATTTTCAGCTTTCTCTCACGCTTCACTTCTTAGCAAGGGTAGGTAATGGCTTCCCGGTTTTTTTTCTACCCGTTCTATACCATGTCCCTATCAGCCATCAGCCATCGTCAGTCGGAGTTTTATAAGAAATAATACATAGATATTGTGAATATACACACTCACCTCTGATTCGATATAGTATTGAAGAGGAACCTGCCTCAGACAGTGTAACATAGTTGAGGGCGGCTCAGTAGTACACTTGACTTTCACCGCAAATCTCTTCGCCAACTCTTTCCCATTTGACAGCCCAGATGCTAGTGGGGACAGGGCTGATCCAGACATCAAAATCACTCGGTGGAATAGCAGTCCTGGAACACATAGATGTAAAAAAAAAACTTGAGTTGCCAGTTATAAAGAGCAGCACTAGTAGCTAGAAGCAGGGGGTACAGAGTCAGGGACTTGAGACAATTTGACGAGAAAAAATATCTTATCTCATCAGGAATTGGATTCTGTGTGCCTTGGGTACGATTTGATTTCAAATGTCAATCATGCTGAGCCAAATCTAGAATGTAGGCCAGTAGTGGTAAGGAAAATTACAAAAAAAACAATTTTTTCAAGAGAAAAATCAGAATTTTCGTCGCATCGAATCCGATTGAACTATAGACGCATCGGGTTTAGGATCCGGAACGGATCCCGTGCTACTCGTCGCGATCGAATCGTCGCCTCATATATTCGTCGCGCCCAAGTCAGCGCCGTATTAAATTATCGCAGTAATAATTCATCGCCATAAAAAGTCATCGTAGTACTTTATTCGCCGCCATCAAAATTTATCGCCGAAAAATTCACCGTGATCAAAAGTCGTCGTGTAAAAAGAGAAAAAGCAAACTCAGTCTAAATAAGGTTGGTAAAGACCAAATGTGGTTCTTGAAGACTAATTTTAGGGCAATTTTTATTTCTAATTCGAGATATAGCTTGCTTTAGTGACGAAATTTTCGGCAGAGCTGCAATAACTTCCAAACTTATGTCTTTTGACGAGAGAAATTAAAATATTAGGAAGAGAGACACTTATAACTTAGAAAGATTTTAAGGTTGGCGTCTCTAATTAACATATTGAATTTATATTTGGGAGCCGAAGAAGAATATTGGGAAGAGAGGAATTTGTAACGAACTCAGAGAGTTTAATGTTGGCGTCTCTTGTTACATGTTACATTATTAAATCTGTTTTACAATTTAGGATTAAAGAGATAAGAATAATATGAAATTATTTGATTCATCATACCAATCGTCCCCAACGTTAAACGCACTGAGACTCTTTGTAAACCCTTGAATATTTTGCGGGGTAACCCTCTAACCCCTTTTAAATCCTTGAAAAACCAAATCATCTACTGTCCCCAACACGTTCTGATGATCGAGATGAATAAGTACTGCGACGAATTAAAATCGCGATGAATTTTGATGGCGGCGAATAGAGTACTACGATGACTTTTTACGGCGATGAATTATTACGGCGCTGACTTAGGCGCGATGAATATATGAGGCGACGAGTTCGTCACGCTGAGTAGCCTGGCACCGCCTGGAACTCACCAGTACTCCCTGAATTGGATGTGTGGTTGCATGTGTTGTGTACATGTGGTAAAGCAGGGCTTTCATAATATACAATCCCACCATCAAACTCAACCACCACCACCATCACCTTCAATTTCCAACCCGACTTGAGAGCAGGGTTGGTAGGTGAAATTTCATAGTGAAAATTGAACGCTGAAAAATAAGGAAATTTCATGAAATTTCAGCAAAAT
>JAQFYM010000274.1:0-84742 GCA_034694785.1 Agrenia bidenticulata
CTATCTTGTATGGGAATTGGCCTTCTTACTATGAATTTCTTTTTGTACCAATTTATATGGATGAATAAATACCACAAATACCACAATTACAATGTCGAATACTATTGACTGTGTGTCGAGCTAGTTCTGGACCTTTGTAGTACTTTGCACCAACTACCCAATACGACAAATACAACAAGTTTGCTAAATAAAATAAAACACACCACAAATAAAGATACAAAGTCCCCAGATCTGGTTCTAGCTCTTTTCTTCCGCCACCACCACCACCAACGTTACCAACGTAGCTCCAAACAGGCCGAAGCAATCCTATCAAATTTGATTTCACTTCTCAAGCAGATAGGAAAGGAATTGTGAAGATATTTTCAAATTCCTCGCTCCTCGATACCCTTGCCATATTCAAAGATATCGTTGTTCCTTCTGCACAATGTACTATTGTGTCTTTCATACTATCAACTATAGCTTCCCATGAGAAATGTGGTTGAGCTCGTTCCTATTGGCTTTTTTTAAACTTGAGGTAGAAGGTAGACTACGGAAGATGTAGATAGTAATCGTAATACATGCAATTTTTTATTTGAATGGAAAATCGGGATATTCAATAATGCATTGAATTTTTAAGCCCTTCTTGGGAATAAAGTATCCTTCGTCTCTCTCTCCATGTCCATAGACAGTGTACAAGATCATGAAAGAGTTGTAGGGAATTTTGCATACGCATTCCCTCCAGCCAAGTCCCCCAAGTCTTTGGAAGAGTGTATAATAATGTAATATACTAGTACAGAGACAGGTTTAGAGAGGTCTAAGATGTCGACAATGATGAGGCTCTGTGTGTTAGTCACCTATATTTATATTATTTCCTCTAACACGGATATTCTCATAAAGTATTGTAGATTTTATTCCACCAAGGAGACGATGGTGATATAATATGATGCTCTGTAAGAAAAAAATTCCCTTCGCTTCTGCATTATTAAAAGCGACAGGAGGAGAAATGGGATTCTGATGCTGGATGTTGCAAAAAAATTGGCCCTATTCACAGTCCACGTATACACTGGAAATGAAAGCGTTTTGTGCTTGCATAGCACTTCGTACAAGTAGTAGCTGGAGAAATTCGAAGAAAAAATCTTCTCTCGATTTCATCACGACTCAAGAGTACAGATGTGTGTGTGTGTACATCATGCGGATTTTGAATGTATTGGGAAAGGTATGAAAGAGGAGCTAAGGTATAGATTTATAGATACGTAAGGATAAGAGAAGTACAGAAGTCTAAAGAAGCTTTGGAGCAAACCCTATCACTCTTTCCCGTACAACCGAAGCAGAAAATTTGATTTTGGCACACACATATACACATGTGGAAGCCACACAGGCAGAATAACGAAATACTTTCTTCCCAATACCTTTTTTGGGAATCTGAATTTTAAATTATAATATCCAGGATTTCACCTTTTACTATTTAGAGCTGGGAATCCACGACACTCAAAGACTCAAAGAGCCGAGGAGAATGGGGAGATTCGTTTGATATTTGGTATTTAAATCCCAGTCGTTTGTGCATAATTGAATCTGTTATTGAGCCGTGGAACTCCTTTCTATCCTCGTTTCCAGTCTCCAGTCTCCATACCAAGGGATTAGAAAGGTGTAGCCAAATCTAATGCAATAATATGCCACAAAATCTCTTCATAGCCCAACGAGTGGATGAGAAAAAAACTCTTTGTAATTTCCAATCCCAGCACCCGGCCAAGAATGTTGAGAGATTAGCCTGGCAAATGGAGAGAAGGAGTTAGAATTGAGAATAATCCGAATAAGTGATGGAAATGAAGGTGTCTTTATTCCACGTGCTCCATTTAAATTCCCTAAACTATCCTGAGAGTTAGTCAGGCCTGATGCTAACCACATAGAATGTACAAAAAGACAGGGTTCATAAGCAGATAGGGAATCGGTGCTGTAGTTTCTTCTCAATTTAGCTCTTTGGTGTGATTACTAAAGCTACATGGAGAGTTGGCCACTTTCTTCAAAGATTCTTAATGCTGTCGGGAATCCTTTTGTGAAGGCTGAGGAAGTTGTCTCAATTTAAGGGGATTTTCGTCCAAGAGAAAATTTGATTCCAATTACGTGCAAGTACAAGGGTCTTCCTCGAGACTTGTGGGAATTGACTTGAGAATTCTAAATATTAAATTGGATTTGGGGAATCTGAGTGGCTCTTTTTGGATAGCCGACGCTGGACGGTCAGCTCATCGGCCAGCTTGACTGTCTAAAGCCGGTCATTATTGATTTTAATGTTACGAAGAAATTTCGAATTCCTCAAATAGCTCTAGGGTTTCATTTGTTGGGTTGAATTGAAATATCATTATTAATGGATTTTTATGGACAACCTATTAAATTGTTGAAAAAAATATATCCATTATGTTTTGCAAGCTTCGCTTTTTATAGTAGTTATTTTGAAGAAAATTTACTTCATTTCCAATAAATAAAAATATTTTTCATATCTTTTTTCCCTTGAATATTTAATTTCACTCAGAAAAAATGAATTCATAACATCCGTCTTTACCTGTAAGGAAAGCTACGTCTCTCAAGTCAATATTCAAAACAACTTGTTTGTTTGGATCAATTTATTTTATATAAATTCTATGGAAGAAATCCAAACAAAACAGAAGGGGAAAAAATCCAATATGTTCCTTGCAATCAAATAATAATTTTTGATTTCCCTTCCGTCGTCTCGAGACCCTCGAGTTATTTAACTTAGCTCAAGTCTGCTCAAGGGTTCCCATTTCCTATTCCTTAGTTATACTCAGCCTCCATTCTTGGAAGTTGGAATCAGGGGCAAAGAAATTGACATCCTGTAGCGAAATCCATGAAGACATAATTGAAATTACGACCTTGCATTAGAATTGATTTTATGCCCAAATATTCCCCAAGAGTATAACCATCAACCCATACAGACATTACTCCTTCTTCCTTTCCCGAAACCCCCTTCCACTTCACAAAGAAACAAAATAGCTTTGCAGAATCCTAAGCTCAACAGCCTAAATTGGCATTCAAACTTCAAACTCGGCCCATATCCCTAACGTCTTTTGGTGTTCTGATGCAATCACAATCTATCTCCATGCCATATACATGCATACCTAATCCCATCTTAAGAACTCGATGTTGGAAGCCTCGAAGAAATAAATAAATAAATACAATCCATCCCAACAGAATCTCATCAAAAATAGATTTACTAAAACAAACAAAAGGGAATGAGAAACGAAAATCAATCCTGGTCCAAGGAGCCTTGTAAATCTACAACCAAAACAGATTCAATCTTACGGGCGGACTTGCTGGGAGACCATAATCCTGGTCATGGTTATGTAATAGTACAGGCGGTGGGAATCGTCTTGTTCTAAAATGTATAGACTATAGTAAATTTATATTTAGTACGGTTTTTCACTATGGTAGCTCCATAATCTAAAAGCGTAACTCACCCGAACGTAAGGTAGACTCTGAGGACCCCACATGTCAGAAGAGTGGAGTAAACTCCATTTGTAAAGTATAGAAATGGAACTGAAAGTGAAAGCAAGGAAGGGAATACATTTCTCTATTTGCTTCCCTTCGACTTAAGTAAACGAATCCTTTTCAAAAACAACACACACACACACTTTTTATTAGCAAGAACATAGAAATATGAAAAGGAAACAGAGATACATTATCTTCCACCCTCTTATTACTATTATTTTATTTTATTTCCCTTACATACGAGTCCAACTCGATCTAGAGCCCTTTTGTGTATAGATTCCCATTCCCCTGGATTTCTTCCCTTAAAAGGGAACAGAGACTAAAGCCTTGTAAGAAAAAGTTTAACCTGGTAAATTTATGCATTCCGGAGCTACATTTCCGTTTTTCAAGACGAGGTTTTTTGTGTCTGTGGAATGTAAAACGTTCGGCTGTGGTAATCTCTAGTGGGAAATATATGTAAGTAGATTTTTTGAGAAAGTTGTGTTTAAAAATCTAACCGATACCACGTGTACAGTTTTTCTTGCGAATGATTTCGTGCATGAAGGTTGGAAGTGGAGGGGCTTAAGGTTGTAGAAAGTTGGAAATAATGTGATGTCAATGGAATGCTTGGGTGTAGTAATTTAGTAGAGAATTGGGCCTTTCTTCCAGAGATGGAACGACTCCTTGGAGAAAGATTTAAAGAAATTTTATTTCCTTGTCGTGGTTGCCCATTGTCACCCATACCTTATTTCCATGGCTTTTTTTCTCTCTAGAAATAAGGTATAAACCTTACTGCCCCGGTAGGAATCCGGGGCATGGATGGGCCTGCTAGGAAGGGAAGGGGAGTGTATTGTAGTTTCGTTTGTATTGAGACGGTGAGGTCAAATTACGACCTGGTCCCCTGCCCCATTCCTGATAAAAAAGGGTTGACACGTGTTGAAGATTTCCTATTTGATTAGCTACCCTGGAAAGAGGTATCAGTTTAATCGATGCACTCTCTAGGATCGATCTCGCTTCATGAGTTTAACCATTTGTTGAATTTTTTTGTTGGGATTTCAAATCTGAGATGTTGAAGTTTTTCAAAACATAAGAGTGAAGCGGTTTATGAGCTTTTCGAACCCTTCAACTGAAGGATTCACTCCCTCACTTTTCACTAACTGAAGGAAGTTGAAGTTCCATACCTGAGCATGGGCACTTGCTGGATATTAATTTATTCTAGATGGTATACTTTTTACTTACCAGTGATTTCCGGTAAAAAAAACTTTCCCCTAGCACTTATTTTTAGAAAGGTTAGAAACGTGAGACATTTCTGAAACATCTAGCAATCAATTATATCCTTTCGGCATCATTAGGCGAATCGTTAGCAGTCCGTGCTCGTAAACATGCATCAACTGTGTCCAGGTCCATTGAGGAAGGTGAAATAAAAGAAAAGCCTGTGAAACTGAGACTACTGAGAGTAAAAAAGGAAAACAAAGTGTTCCTATCCGCCACCCAACCCTAGTGGACAAAATACACAGCGACGACGTAAATCTTCATGTCCTGCAGCAGGTTCCAAAAATAAGTAGCAAAAGTGGCAAGGATAAAGCAAAGGTAAAGTTGCAGGTAGAGCTAAACAAATTTCTAAAGTTAAATTGAAATAAGATCTATTGCATAAGAGTTAAAATGCATAGCCACCCCAGGGAATATAACACCGCCCCCTAGACAGTACAGGAAGATTGTAACTATTCCTGGAGAACTCACGCAAGGAGGCAAGAGGTACAAGTACGGAGGGCAGAGTGACTCTTCCGTGGTGGAGGAATGTCTTGGTGTTTTTTAAAGTAGCCAGGGGATGCCATTATTAGAAAGTGGATAATGGGGGAAGGAAGAGGCGAGACAGCAGAAAATTAGGTTACTTGCCCCTCTTGAATTATTTATGAGAAATTCAGAGACTGAGGAAACAAGGCGAGTAGTTAACTTCATTTCACTCCCGTCTTCCCTCCACGACTCTTCTCCAGTCTAAATAAAAGTGAAATACTGCAGGCCAAAGTGCACAGGCCATCAGACCCAGCCAAGGAACACGGAGCTAACAATATAAGAAAGCTGGAGTCAGTCAGAGAGAGAGAGAGAAAGAGATTTCGCAAATGTCAGAACTCACAAGAAAGGAAACACTTCAAGCTCGTCTTGACTTGAGAAGGAGTGAGAAACACTGAGATTTAATAGCCGTCATTTGTACAAATGTGTGGTAGAGAGCCCTTAAGACCATATGGTGGTGGTTGTGCCAAAATGTGAAATGGCCCAACACTGGCAATCTCAATACTTCTCCATTTAAAGACATGGGGGTATGGACGGGTGGGAGAACTTCATTAGCCGATTGACGGACAGTTTTGTTCCTTTTCGTGATGGTACAGTAAGGAACATAAAAGGAGTTGTGTGAGTTCAAACCAGATTTAGTAACCATATCATTCTCTGACCCTATGGCTTGCTGGAAATGTTCTATTAATTTGAATCGCAGTTAGTCCCTAGAAAAAAAATCTATATCTTCCCCTCCAAGCGTTTACTCGACACTATTTGAAACTGTGTCAGAACTTGTGTGTTAGTCTAGTTTAATTATACGAGTTTTGAAAATCTCCTCGAGCTAGGAGGATCCTTGTATGATTGTAAGGACGCCAAGGTCCTAGCCTCCTTCTGCTTCTCAAGGATATTGTAAAGTAAAACACCCATTCCCTAATACCCGGTTCTGCTCTGCATGTCCGTTTTCCCGGAGTACAAGGTCCTGAAAACCTTTTTACATCCTTGAATACGGATGCATATAGTTATCCAAGAGCTCTTACCACTCTTCCTGCCTTCTCCCTATGTTCCCCGCTTTCGGTTTAGTCAGTCTTGATATCCCGGAGGAAAAAGGAATCTCTCCTTTCTTTATAACCCACACACAATATCCATGTCGTGATTCTCTCTATTTTTTTTTACTCTCTTTCTCTCCACGGCCTTTTTGCATCTTTCCGACTTGTCTTAGGTTCCAGTTGGATTGTTGGATGAAGGAATGGGGGAAATATGTGCACTCAAACGTACAGGGTGTAACCAAGGATTCTATGAATCATTTTAGGGTTTTCAAGTTTTATTGGGCGACAGTATCAAGCAGGATAGTACAGTATTTTTCGATGGAGGTCAGTATTTGGGTTGGAATTTTTGAAAGAATTGTTTTGAGGGGAAGACCCTGTATGAAGCTGTTAGAGGACGATGATGGGGAAAGGAGAAAATGTATTCTTGAAAGTGAACTTTGAATTTGACATGGGCTTCAAACAGTTTGGATCCGGCTATCCATTCCATTTCATAATATTCCTTTCCCTTCGATTTTCTCCCTTCATTCAAATCGAATTGTTTTTTTTACCCTTCGGCTGCATTTTAAATTTCAATTCTGGTCAATATCTACAGATCAGAATCCCAATAGGGATTGATCCTGTCGGCACGTCACCCTTGATCTTTTTAGGAGTTAGCGTATGGAAATTTCTTGGTGACACGGACAATATTTCGATTCTTTACGCGTTTTATTCTATTCACTCTCTGCAGTTGTATTTCTTTTTCCCCTCGAGTTTATTGGGTTCAGGAAGGGGCATATTTCTTCAGATGTATTTCCTCGTTTTAAGAGATTTAAAAAACTTTCTCCATTTCAGTTGTTTTTAGCTTGTGAATATATTCACCCGTTGTTCCTCGATAATTAGTAAATTTATTAATGCTGCAGGAAACTCCCTATATGTACTACGATTAGATTACACAAAAGCTTTAAAATGCATTAGATTAATCCAAGTTTCTTAAAGCTTGGAATTGCAATTTTTTTTACAATAATTGTACACAGGGAAAGTTCCCCCTATACATCTGCATTCCTTGAGAAATATGTAGAATGAGCAGAAATCTTGGGTAATCAAATCATAGCGGAGCTTATAGGAGATTCAACTCCCTCTAAATAACCCTTCATTACCATTAACTGTCACCGCCACAGTGCAGAAAGAGCCGTCAAGCGAGGCTATCAGTCCGTAAATTAACTTGGTTCTGAGAGGGGAAACACAATTAGTGGACATCATCTGCACAGCATGAGTTACCCGGACTTAAATTTGATTCCGACAATCGAGTTACATTCCAACCCGCGTCTACTCAACATCAACACTGTCCTGGACATTATAGACTAATAATATACCCCTTTATGCAACATTATGGCTGAAATTTTGTATCCACACGATATTTTGTGCTTCATACATATGTTTGAAACTTTTCCTCCTATCTCTGCAAGAACGGTAACTCTGTGGCCTGGGAACTACATGTTCTCTATGCTGTTGGGAGTTGCTGTAGTCGATCAGACTCACTCGTGTACACATACCTACTAAAACTTTCCCTCAGCATAAATTAGTAAAATGTCTACATTACTCTCGCTCGCCGTGCTTTCGTTAGTCGAGCTGATGCATGTGGGCTTTCGTAAACTCAGTCTTGTACACAAGAAGGAAAGCAATGTCAATTATAATGGAAACTGGAAAGTCTGCTGGAGCTAGGCCGGCACACACGTCAGTCAGGATCAGAGTTAACAGTAGAGTATTAGTGGGAATACACATACCAATGCTTGCACAAATGTCCAGAGAAATAAGTTACAGTCAGCTACTGTACCAGGGCTCTGGAATACGTAGATATAATCCCATTGATATAATGTGTGTGGACATACACTACATGGGTATTTACCTAGGCTCAGATGATCCTTCCATAATAGACTAACAATCTCAAAACTCGGAGAATCCATGGGGGTCTCCCAGCGTCCAGAACTCCTGGTAGGGCCCTAACTTTCCATTTCCAAATCCATTACGAAGGATTTTCAAAATCCAAAGCACGCCAAACCCAACCACAAGCAGGGAAATGCACCAATCCGATTTAATTAGAGATAATGAACAGGCAGACACTGTCTGAGTGGGAGCTGGACCTTGTGGATCCGTACGGGCTCTATTTTCGGGAGGTAATATCTGCTCTAATAACTCCATATTGTGTTGCCCGTTTCCTGTGAAGTTTTAAGCTGAAAACTCATCTGATTTTCATCAAAGTATCAAAGAAACAAGCGGTCTCCCCATTGTTCGAACGTATCATACAATATACAGTTTAATTCATTCAGTAGGACAGAAGAATGTATCCTACTTGGCAAATATGTATGCAGGACTACACAAAATACTAAAAGTACTTTTGTCCACATAATCTCTTCTACCTCATAAGCAGTACAAACATAAGAGAGTATGTAAGCTTAAAATCTAAATAGACCCATCGGCAAGGATTATGCTAAGATTATTACATTGTAATCTGTAACTCTCGACTGAGAAGACAAAGATTTCGGAATGAGCATCAAAGATGTAATCCTCTTTTAGCAGATTGCGTCTTCTCTTCGCTTATCAAATACCCGGGCAGTAGGAAGAATATGGGTGTTTACAAGATTCCACTATGTGACGAGCTTCACGAAAACACACACGCTCTGCCCCCACATATTCAGCGATAAGCGTAAAAAAAAGCTCTCATCTACCAATTGAGTATGTACAGACGTCTATACAAATGCAACCCCGGCTTACTGTGTGCCCACCCCTAACTCACGACTTGATAATATACAAATGCATATTATAATTTCAGACTGTTCAGTTTGTTCTCCTCTTAAGTTATGTGTACGTAGGAGGAGGGTGTATAGCTTCGCTACAAGAATCCTAAGAAAATCCTATTTCACTATCTTAAAAATTTATTAAACAACTTGCTTTGCTGTTTCTCCTTCTTGTGTTGTCTGTAGAGAGTATATGAGTACTTGAGAGGAGAGCAAGAGGGAAAGGGCCTTCTGAAGGAACCACTTCACCAAAATCCAACACTCGTAAAAAAATAGTGGCTTGGGAAGGATGGAATGAAAAGTAAATAAATTTTATCAAGTCCTTCCTTTCCCGATCCTCATGGGCTTTATATGAGGGAATAAGACTTGGTCGGATGCTCCTAGAGTTATATGGCAACAGAGAAAGCCTTGTTGTACAGTACCTATGATGTGTACGTACTTGTAGGAGTCTAAAAACTCATAGTCTTAAGTTGGATGGATATGATGTAGTTTTTGTTGTTACATATATTTTATACAATAGTTTATAGTATTATAACTTCTTAATCTTGGATATTTTTTCCCTGCAGAAATATATTGTTACCTACTTGAGTAAGGGTCCAGGTTTCCATATGGATATCGTAATAATCTCAGGCTGGGCTTGACTTCCAAGATTGGATTACTGTATAATGCAGTAAGAATATATGAGTTATATATAAAGATCTTTGACTTCGTTTAGGAATGACTCGTAGACTCCTATTCCTATGTCTCAGTTGCTTTTCCATGTTATTTGACTAGTAGGGAAAAAAGGTTGACAAAATAAGAACGTAAATCCTCAGTCCGGAGATGTTGGGATGAAAGTATTTGAAGTGGTCTTCTGTCCCGGATATCCACTCCCATATTTTTATCATATGTCACGGACATTTGAAAATCAAATGTTTTTCACTGGATCTCTCAAGTGTTTATTGTGCATCCGGCTAAGCAGGAACGGCACTGGATACTAAATCAGATGCTTCAATCAAAATACAAAAGCTCTTCAAAAATTTCAATCCTTACATATCCTCTTTAAATTTAGTTAAGGACAATTCTGCTGGAACCAATGCTGTGTAACCCCCTTTAGAAATGAGCTCCAAGCTAACGAGGAATTTTGCTTAGAGAAAGTTGTCCAGCGTTGCTTGGTTCGAGAGAAATAAATGCTCCCCATCACGCCCTCGTTAGTAAACAATTAGATCTTGTTAGCTTAATGAGTCAGGTTAGCATACAGAGCCCCCACAGTCCCAACTGCCAAAACGGCATGCTTAATCCCTTAGCATATGCCACACATGCATGTTTAGAAACGTTAAGAATTAAGAGGCCAATTACTCTTACCTGGGAGCCCATACTGAAACTGCGTGGGAGAAAGGTTCCCTTTAACAAGCAGGCTTAGCAGACGGTCAATAAACGGTCCCTGTCTCCTAATTCACTATTCCTTACTGCTTAGAGGTGGCAATTACCGTAAAAGTAGTGTCTTCTACGTGACTCAAGGAGCCCCATTAACTTTTTCAATCTTCCTCATTCATCCCCATTTCATTCTCAGCAGCCCAGCATGCTCATCCCCTGTAAATACAAACATATATTTTTATATAAAACCCGTATACACATAAGGCATAAAGCTGGGGAATATCATTACCTCTATTCAGTAGTATAGAAAGAGAGTAGAGGGTGATAACATGTGCTTCTGACACGCAAGCAGACATGGAGGAAAGCATTAAGGGAACATCTCGTTTACATTAACAAATTTCGACAGCCCCTTCAGCTAACGACTCTTTGATAGTCTGCTCCTTCCGGGTTGATCACCAAATAAACTTAAATTATGAGAATTAAACAAGAGCCGACTCGAAGAGACCCGGCGTAGTACGTGTTACATGTACTGCAGAGCTTTGTCAAAAAATAATAACTCCCTTTAGGTGTCTGGAATGTCGTCCGTAACTTGAGTACTGTTGAGGAATCCATCTCAGTAATGAAATGCAAATCTCACATGCCATCCAAGACTATGGAGCATTGGAAAAGTCTATTGTGATGGCTCGTGGATCTAATTTCATTTCAGCAGGACCAACAATAGAGAACATAAAACTGTCCATAACTCCTGCACAGATAACCATTTGTTTTGCATACAAATTTAGCTGAGAAAAGGGAAAAGCCTTATTTTAGGAGAACCAGCGGACATAATGAACAACTGGTCCGTGGCTGATTGTAATTACGGAGTTGGGATAGAATAGTTTGCGAAAACTGATGATTTTTTGATTAGCTCATTTCATACATTAGCCTTGTGGGACTTAAAATGTACTAGACTTATAGTTACTAATATAAAAAGGCTCACAGCATCTTGGAGTTGATGCTGTAATTATACTTCCATGTTCCAATTGGTGGAGACATTATTCAGTGGGATGTTTTCCTGGATATTGAGCCGCATTTTAGCTTGTTCTATCGTTTTTTGCTAATTAGAACCGTTCTTGTTAGTGCTGATAAGGATGTACTCGTAATTACAGTATAGTTGGTACATAGAATTAGGAATCTATTTTATGTTTTCTTAGGGTTCTATACAAAAGCTTCTGCTATCTTTGCATTTTAGTTTTTAGTTGGCTATTTAATAAAAGAATCTCTGGAGGTAATAAAACTGTGTTCCTATACACGTTGATCGTTAAACTAATTAATTTTCTTCCTGCTCCTGGTCCATTTCTAAAGCACTAGAGATATAAAAGGTTTCATTCAGCCTGAAGTTTAGCTCAACTTTTCTTCTTGAAATGACCACCTCATGAATTAAAACAGATTATGAATACTTTTTTTGCGGGTGGGTTGTACTAAAAATATCATCAGTGCTTTTTATTCCCTGGTTCTCCTTTCAAGCGAAAGAAAGTTGATTAAAAAATACATAATTAAAATTGTAGACAAATGCTAGAGAATAAACCAACTAGAAAGGGCTCCAGAAACTGTTTGGGATAGAGTTTAAAAAAATAAATTAAAAAGGTTTTTATCTCCTTTTGATAAAATATAAAAACCCGGGTAGTAAAAAGGTAGCCGGGGAAAAGGCATTGTTCTAAAATTAATAAAGGAGATATACATCAAAGTTGATTTAATGCTTAGAGTTTAGCGCATTTGAGTCAAGCTTAAGAAAGAAGATGAAGGGGGAGATTTAGTGATTGAGGAACCTTCAGAATATAAGTAGCCCGTTTACAAGTCATTTTGAATGGAAATTCAGCGATTCTCATACAATTCATTCATAGTTCTCGTATATCTTGGCTTTTTTCTCGGCTTTATCATTCTCTTTGTAGAGCACCGTGTTTGGAGAGAGGCTCGTAAAATCAGATTGTTTCTCCAGTTTTATCAAAAGCAGCCAAACTACGACGAACCCAACAGACTGAGAGCAACTATCACTTCATTGGAATCACAAATTCTAAATTTATATTCACTCTGTATCCTTTGACCTTGCAATTGTATCCGACTTGTGTTATTTTAGCTCATCGTTCGAAATGTTTGAAAGTGAATATGCTGGCTATTTAGGGTCAGCACCATAGGGTGATGTGAACATTCCTTCTGTTAATATTATTTTAATAAGATGAAAATTAAAAAAAAACATTTCCGTTAAAACTTATGTACTTGTGTGGTACGGATAATTAATTTTGATTTGCTTAACATCAATATTTTATTGCATTTATCGAGAATCATGACATAAACTTCCGTGATGATATTCAAACTTGAAATATTCCTTAAGGCCATATAGTAAAAAGATCCCCAGACCTTTCCCTCATTAGGACATGCAACGATCAAGATAAGATCTCAATAGTTTAGAACCGATTTAAGGGCACCAGTTCGGTCTGTAACCGACTGTAACGGATGTGACTTATGGGAGATAGAAAGTGTGCTATTACTATATCTCAATTTAACTAAACCGCAGTTCAAATCCTTGCTTAAGTACATACAGGGACAGGGACAAAGACGGAGTAGACTAGGGCTACAATGATCCTTCCAACTTTTTCATTGCTTTGGCCCCCATTTATTTTCTAAACTGTTCTCTCTTCTTTCCACAGTTTCACATCTTCAGCTCAGGATAAGGTTGAGAATGAGCCAGTTGAATGCGAGATTGAATGAGCCTTGGCTTCGACCCAATACAATACCCGGGGCTTTAAGGGTGACTACAATCACTGGAATACAATACGTGTAACCAGGATTTATACTCGGGTTTAATGGTCTCGGGCAACATTGGGTGGGTGGGACGTGATCGGGAATAAATACTTGAATTTGGATAACTTTAGTAGTTACATGATCCTATCCAGGAGATTGGTGATGGGTTCTAGAGGCTGACAATTTTTTTCTTCATTCAACTGTGAATTAAAACAGTTGTGGCGTGTGGGAAGAAGGTTATAAGTTATAAATTAAAGATAAGGAGTCCTGAAGCAGTACGTGCTCGTCGAATTTTTTCAGAAATTCCATTTTTGATGGAAGCTGATGAGCAAAACTTATTTTTTGCTTACGCATAAAAATTTATCAGTCATTAAAAATTAGAAGAATTTTCAGTGACACGTGTCACTAAAAATACTTAGCTGCACAGCTATTCCTTTCATGCTGACAGATTCCATTTCAAACCTTTGTACCCCCTTTTAGTATTCCTTCCGGAGGTCAAAATTCTCAAGCCCAACATTGCATAGTGTTTCCTCCTTCCGATTCGAATCTTGTGTATTCATTGACTGTCAAGAAGAAGACAAACGCAGGCCATTAGACAGGATTTTAAATCCAGAATATTTATTACAACGTCTACACTAGGTGGCTTAACCCGGGGCTGGAAGATCTTTTATTTATCCTGGGTAATAACTCGTACCTAAAAGGGGAAGGGAATGCCTCAGTATCTGGAATCTCGACGTGGATATTATTGGTAGGCATTTCTTTTATTTCCCAGTCGGACTTGAGGGACACATTGACGGTATTACTATAATCTCAATCCCTAGACCGGTCGTTAGGGACCGATGACAAGCCATATATATTAGTTGACTCGAGTTTCTGACGTAGGATTGAGATCTCTAATACCAAATATTGTGTTTATGACGGTGATTTCTCGTCCCTGATGGGTTTCTTATAGAACTCCTCCACAGCCGATTATGTGGACCATTGGAGAATGCGTCAAGGATTTGGTGTTGTACTTATACTTGGAATACTTACTCGAGATGATGATGACCATACAGTTCGTCGCCTGTTGGGTCAAGCACAAGTCGTTCCGTGAGATTTATTACCACTGCTCTACCACTATTCCAAGCATCTCAAGCTTTATGATGTCATTTTGAGGTTATGTGTACATCCAACATGTTCTCCACTATACATCTCCCTGAAATTCTATTACTCCCTCCGCTCATCTCTGTCAGATTTCTTAAGAATCGCAAATTGTCCTTTCCTTCCTTCCTCTTTCCCTCTTACCCCTTTTTAGTGGAGGATCCTTAGAGCAGAAATCTCTTTCACTGCCCACTGGCTCTTGAGCTTGGAATTGGTGAACGACTTCTCCTCTATGAACGAACCGTATGTCCTCTCCTCTTTGTCATTCTTCTATTGAAGGGAGAGAAATGGACAGGAAATTGCTCGAGAGAGCTTTGGAATGTCTTACGATTCTCCTTGATTGTGGCTCTTTTTTTCTATTTTCAATTTACCCTTACAAAGTAATGAAGAACAGATCCTTAATCTCTACTATGTGAGAGGGAAGTAAAATACTTGAGAAGGCTCGAATATGATATGTGCTCAGGATTTTTTTCCCTTTTTCCTTTTTAGTTTTTAGATTGTCCTTGTGTAAATCCCGAGAGCTGAAAATATCTACTTCCCAAGCTTGTAGAAAACCCCTATGAAATGCAATGTACTAGACTATGGAAAATACCTTGCTAAATAATGCAAGGATATACACAAGCACGCTTGGCTCACACTTAAGCCTTGCAAATTGTCTATTTTGTCCTCCAAATCCCTTCCGAGTGTAGTAATCCTAAAGTAGGAAATAAAAGGGGACATAAACTGTGAATTTTTGTCCCTTTGCTTGGGAATTGAATTACATTGGATGGAGCAATAATCTATCTTTTAGTTCTATTATGGAATCTCGCCTCAGTGCCTTTCTCCCCGTTTTAGGTTGGACGTGTCTATTCCGTTGCATATTGCTCTTTCAAGTTCTCCGGACATTTCTCCGGACATTTCTCAACTCCATTCTATACTACCTCCTCGGCTACGTCTATGTATATGGAACTTTGAGAGATAAGTATCATGCATGGACGAAAGAGATAACCCCCCTTTCCCCATTCTTTTCTAAGAATACCAATAAAAGTTTGAGTAACGTCGAGTGTGTATTAAATGGATACTTGGGTTCCTTATGACCTTGACATGTCCGGTTTTACTTGAGAACCTAGAAGAAGAGGTTACCAAAAAATATATAAAGTACCTGCTGAGCTATTATGTTCCAATCGGATGGGATCTCTTGGAGGGTAGAAAGTACCGTTTAGACAAATTGGTATGGAGTATGATGGAGCGGGCCGAAGATATGACAAAAATTGGGAATATCATTTTCGTTTAATACTTTTGGAACAGGAAGAGAAAGCTGATGAACGGTATTATTTTTTAGAGAGTTGCAGATTTAGATTTTTTTAAGAATGTAAGAATATGCTGAATTTGTACTGCATTCTAAGATTGATAGAGTATCTTAATAATTTGAAACAAATTAGATGGGTTAAACCATTGGCCCGTAGACACTTAATTACTTTAAAATTAAAATAACACTATAAATTACCGTGAATAATAATTCAAGTCCTTACTTAGAATAAAATATATTGATGCTTTTTGCCCAGTACAAGCCATGAAAGATTGAGTTCTAACCTTTAATAAAAGATGAACATTAGCTAATTCCAACTCAAAGGCAAATAGCCAACAAAGAAGGTAGTTTTGCTGTACAAAGCAAGAGAAAAAGTTTTGAACGAGGTAAATTGTGTTGAATCATCAGTTAAGGACATTTGTTGGATCATTGTGCTCGTGGGGTGAATGCGGTCATGTTTAACGAAAGCTAGTTGGGAGGAAATTCGTGTTTTTTTTTCCTTGTATTTTTTTGTACCACAGTTCGAAAATCGAAAATATAAACCTTTTGAAGTTTCTGCTGTGTGAGTCGGATTGAAAGAATGGTGGACAGTGTTTGTATGGAACTGCGGAATAAAACAGTGAGAATAAATATTCTAGGCACTCGTGGTTTGGTGGAACGTTCCCTGTACGTGACATGAAAGCTCCGAGTGGTCCTGACTTACTGTGTCACAAGCCCATTAGTTTCACAGCAGATCTCAGTCAGTTTTCGACTCCACTAAGGCCTGGCTTGTTGATTATGTGTCTACTACTCTACGGTAGTTAAAATGAGCTGGGAAATATTTGAGCAAAATTCTCAGATTTGATTTCAAGTTTTACGATAACAATTATTCCAATGCAACATCCTACCACCAAATAAATATGGAATATATAAATCCGTTAATTCGTTATTTTCCCGAGTTTAAAAAAATAGGGGTATGCAATAAAATATGGTAGGTGCGATTTTCTGGAATGTTAGTTGTAAAGCAAAGATTTCACGGGAATAATATTGATAGCATCTATGAAATCCCTTTTTATTGCATCACACAGCAGGTTGATCGTTAGTGCTAGTAGATTTGAGTTCGAAAAATTGCAGAGCTTTGCAGGTTTTTAAAATACTTTTTTTATGAAGCATTGGCTCTGCTTTCTCATGACCGATTAGTATGCAGCTCATGGATTTTGATCGATGATGACATCATGTTTTTATTTTCTCTGCACTGTGCTCTGCTCTTGCTGAAGACTTTGTAGGATAATAGGATTAACCAGAGTGGACAGCCGGAGGATAAGGATATCTATTGCCGCTGGATTATCAACTCCTGTATTGAGTTGTCATTTCAACCATGTTCGTTCTATTATGTGGAGCATCTTGTTTTTATTAAATTATAGCTCTCCCATTCCCTTCAACTGTTTTCGCGAATTGCTAAACTATGACTTTGAAGATAAATAAAACATTTTGGGCTTGGTGACAACGGTGAAATATGCTGTAAGCTGTTTACTATTGGCTGCCACTACCGAGGTCAACCTAAGCTTCCATTCTCCCTGGAGAATTCTACCGAATGATGCTTTTGTCCAGGTCAAGGTTGTTCCGTGATCCAAATGGGCTCTTAAGTCTTAGGGGACTCAATTCGCAACATTTCTAGTCAAAACGTAAATGGATCGACTTATCCTTTACTGGGATGGAAGACTTTGTAATTTTCTCCTTAAAACTAGAGGGAATAGAAGTTTGTAATTACTGAGAGGACTTGCACGAACTATATCCCAATTGGTTACCGTTTCTGTCACTCCATGTAAATCTTTTACAATCATGCATTCATGATAAAGGCATCATGAAAGTTATCCTGCCTAACAAATAAAGTTTCCATCACTTGTAAAGTAGAGCGATTTCTCTTCGTTTATAAATTGAATATGTAATACACATGAAATAGGTACAGACTGATGGAACATACTGATCGTGCTTCGGGTGTTTGAAAGTTTTCGCCTTTACATTCCTCCTCCGTCAATCCTTGACAGAGTATGCTTGAGACAAGTGGAAAATGAACCCGAAGAGTGGAAACCGTCAAGGATTACTCTTTTAAAATGATGAATCGCCTAAAAAAAGTATGATAAAACAAAGAAGCGAGGGAGAAGGATTTAAAGGATATTTCTTGTTGAACAATTTATGAAAAACTGTAACACTTATTCTGAATGCTGTTTTAAGTAGTGTCTGACATTGGTTTCTTAGAGGTTAGTTTGGATTTTTTCAACAGAAATAATTTTTGCTTTAAATCGATTTCGAAAATCCAAGAGTACAGTACAAGTAGGATTACAGTTGAAATTCCTTAGAAACTTTTATATGATGAGGAATTCAGGGATACAACCCGATACAACTGCAAATCAACGGTGAGCTAAATCACTTTTTGAAATTAAAATTGTATCCAAACTGAAAGTTATAAAGTTAACTAGATGTTAAAAACATTTTTTTAGACATTTAATCCACCATTCACCTTTACTCGAATAAACCCCCTCTTCAACATCAATACCGGCCACGTCGGTAACAGGAGAGCAGAACAAAAAAAACACAAGAAAGGCAGGGAAAAAAATTAAGCCCCTTTCTCAATATCTTTTGTGTCGGTTCGGTTATTGAGATCTCCCTCTCAGCCTCAACTTCTTCCTTGTCATTCCCATGCACACTAATAGTTTAAGGCCCTTTGTTTCCTTCAAGAGCCTTAGTTAGGCTCAAGAGATTATACTTGTTAGCTGAATAGAAACTAAAAAAACCCAATGATTGGAAAGGGGGACTTCCTCCACAGCCTACCAGTCCATGAGTCTACACATCAACTTTCCTTCCTCATCGAGGGGGAAGAAATGCCAAGCTTGTTAGTTTATATTTATAGCCCATAGTCTATCTACAATAGCCCAGACACCCTGGCATCATGTTCATGATCATGAATGAGCTTTGTTTGGCAGTTGGTGTGATGATGAAAGGAGAACTGTCTCAGCGTCTGTTGGGAAAGGAACGAAATGGAAACTACCGATACGATACGGCCATGTGCCATGGGTCTATCCTGAAACAGAAGACGTATACAAGATTGTGGTGTAGATTCTCAATTGTGCAGAAAAAGGTATTAAAAATCTCCAAACTACACCCTCCACCTGCGGGTGGTTCCCTAAAAACAAAAAATATCTATCTAACACATAAAAGACGAAGTGCACCCCAAACTATTGATGGCCAAAGTTGGGTGTTGTGTGTTGTGAAGCATTTGTTAAAATTATCTCCCTGTCGTCGTCTCTCTCCTTTCTACCAATCCCCACTTCCTGTGATCTGAACGCTTTCTCCACTTTCCTCTGCTTTTCTTCTCACCAGCCGCCTCGTTACAAGAACCGGTGGTAGTCCTTATATATAGGCTCTTGTACAGTACGAGTATTACATCAGGGGCTTTGTGATTTCAAACCGGATGCTTCTATACACATACATGCACAGCGAAAGCTATAGGCTACATCATAATGATAAGGAAATGGTGAATAGGCAATGCACCTACGTAGTGTTTCTCTCTGTGAGTTTTATCTGTAATGGCAGCATGTAATGTTATATGAGCTGTCTTGGGCTTTACAGGTTTGTGTCGAGGGACACTCCAACTGTTTTAAGCACTGGAAAGGCTGTTTGTCTTCTTTCGTGAGTAAATCGGTTCTACTAGACGCAGGAAGAGGGTCCGATCTTTACTTTCTCTTTTGTGTCCCACTGCCACTAGAACTAGCACCAGAACCAGAACAACGTACCTCTAGGTGAGTTAGTATGCATATATGTGTGTATAGATATGAATGTATTCAGTATGGAGTAGTAGAAGCTCCACAAGACTCTCGTCATGAGGGAGAAAGGGCTTTAGTTACACCCCACCGTTATGTTACACTTTTTATGTCAGGCCGAGTGTTACAGTGATAATATTATGGTTGGTAGCGGTAGTGGTGGTTATAGTGTGTGTGTGTGTGTGTGTGTGCACTTTGTTATGATCAGAAGGAGTGTGTGCCAGGCTTTTGAATCTGTCGGAGAGAGAATAGCTGAATGTGATAGAATGAGGGAAAGCACGGGGTTCTGGGTACTTTTTATAACCACCGCTTTATACGCTAGCTCCCTTGTATATAGTTATATCCTTGTAGATAGCACTCGGGCCTTGTGGAAAGAGTTTCTCCAAAATTGTAGATTGTACGAATCAGAAAGGAAGGAAGAAGGATAGAGACCATTTCTCTGTCAGCCAAATTACATGGAGTGTGAATGTAATGTGCATGAGATGAGGGAATGTTCCAAAAAAGCATCCATGGACTTTAAGAAATAGAGAGAGAGTTGTAAAAAATTGGCAAAAGGAAGGCACTGGCAGGCAGTGTGGGACAAGAAGTGGTGAAAAAAAATTGCTCTAATTTCCACATGGAATGGAATATAATGGAAAGGAATGGAACCCTAGTGGACTTAAGGACATTAGGGACTCAGGACTAAAAAGAGCAATTTCCACCCAGGGTCAGGCCAGCCTTCTCCACTTGACTTCTGAAGGCTTGACTTGTCTTAGCAAATCTAGGTGATGTATTATCACTCGTTCAAGTCACTCTTTAAGTACTACATGTCCTCCAGGCTTTTTTTTACTTGTCTCTGGAAGAAAGAAAGTTTGAGCTTTTTGACCTTGACGAGTAGATAAATAGCTCAGTTTTTAGGACGCAGTTGCCAAAATATTTTAATTATTTGCTAATTTTGTTGTTCAATATATTTTACCCAATAATTTACTCGGAATCGTCAGAGCAGACATTTTCTGTGTAAACAGTTTCTGAGAGTTCCGTTTCAAGTCTGTGGACTGGAGGACAGGAGCAGTGAGTTGGCCTTTGTGAAGCTATGGGATACTGTCTGAGAAGTGCGCTTTGATCGTTTCATCGGAATATGGGAGAGAAGGTCTTGACAGGCCTCATTATTTTGACATCTTCGTGAGATGATGTAGGAACTTGTACTACGTTGTCAACAAGGATTATTATTTAAGACACGGAAAGGAAGATTTGTTTTTTCTTCTGAGAACCTTATTTTGGGTAACATAATTAGATGAGCATTGAGGTTTTTAAATTGAAATCATTACCTTATTTTATTTTATTTACAGCTCTTGATCGTGCAGATTAAGTTGTAGGATTTTACTTGTTTTTGCAAACATGGCCAGATACCAGATATTGAGATATTTTAAAAAATTGATGGAAACTATATAACTTATAATATGTATCGTGTATGCATTACTTTTACAATACTGTTATGTAGATCTGTGGAGGTTGCTGTCAGCTCAGTTTTGTTTTTTCTCTTTCTAGGTTTTCCTGATTTCTGATTGGTAAATTGTGAGACATGTTCCAAAGAATATTTCCTAATGTTTGCCTATGTGAAGGCATAGGCGAAACAGAACTGGTGTGTGCTGTACGAGGAGTGAAAGCATTCTGTAAGGAAGTCGAGGGACCATGTCACAACTACGACAGCCAACCTCACGTTGAATCTTTTCTTTTAAAATTTTTTTTTACCCTGAGCCATTGTGATTGAGAAGTAGAACACGTTCCGTCGTGCGGATATACATAATACTTGTTCGTCAGCCCGTGTCCCACTGCCGTGCCTCATATTTACAATATCTATCCGGAGTCAAGGCAAGAATAAAGAGTTTCGGAGCAGACGTTCAGCTAGAGTCGTTTCTAGGACTTGGAAACAAGGAATATATTATGGGGAATCAAATTGAGTTGGACGCTTAAAGTCTGAGTTTTATAGTCGAGACAGATGTGTGTCATACTTTTTAGAATCACTTGTCACTGTAGTCAGGTCTTTTTAAAGTTTTTTATTCTGCAATAAATCATTTTCTACTTAATTGCTTCCCCTATTATTTATAGCCCGGGAGGAGAAAGGATTTAAGAAAGCGTGTAAAGTAATAGCAGCGATAAAATACTTGCCACTTCCCACTGACAAATAAGGTTAAAAAAATATTGAAAAAAAAGTGCTCCTCCCTTGACAGATTTATGTTATTTGATTATTTGATCTATACTATGTTTTTATAAATTGTAATAAAATCCTAGTACGTAATCCAAAATATAGTCATTGCTCTCTGAGCTTGTGATAATCCTGGCGTAGACCGAGAGGAAAAGCCCAACGAATTTGCAGACACAAGATTGGCTACTTTGTTAAACTTTACGAGCCCTTCTATTTCATCGATGCCGTAAAGAAAGAGCCAAATGTTCTCATCATATTATAGAAATGCTTATATTTACTATTATTGCCCAATTATGAGAATCATTCCACCAAGGGTTATTAGCTCAAAGTCTCCAAGGGCACAAGTGTGCTCCTCATGTTTAGCAAAGGCCTCGGCATCTTCAAGGTCTAATTGTATCTTTGCTGTAATGATGTTGGCACTAATGGCTTTAGAGGTGTCATCGAAGCCACGGGAAGTAGCAGATAGTACAGCTGTAGCCAGTTCGATAAGGACCAGCCCCTCCTCAGGCATTTTCTTTACCAATTCCACAACTGAAATTGGTCGTCTCCTTTCTAGCTTTTGCAAAAAAAAGCTTTCCTATTTTTTTTAACGGATATACACCCAAAGTAGAAATGGATGACATATTTTTCCCCATCCCAGAAGCGATGAAAATAAAAGGCTGGCAAATTGCAAGTAGAGCATCTCCAAGAGTGCAAGAGTATTTTTTGGCAACCCATCTAAGGAATGAGGTCCCCAGGTCGTTGAGGGGAAATCGTTTGGCCGGCCTCGACTCTCGAGCTTCCCACACACCAGAATTCCCATCCTTGCTCAGGGAGTGAAAATTATTGTGGTGAAATTGCGAAATGATCATCTCCATTTTTCCTTTTATAGATTCAAACAAGAGCAAGGCATCTTGTATGGAAGCTCAAGAGAACCGGCACCCACAAAGACGCTCCAAAAAGAGCTTCAAGAACTTTGGACGACAGTTTCCGGGGAAATCTACTCTGTCCCTTTATCTACTGAATTGCCGGATGGGAGACGAGGCTAGCGGTGGAAATGTTGAATGTGATTCCATTCCATCGTCTCTCTCTCTCTCTTGTCCCGATCGATGAACAAAACTATGAGATGAATGAGACTTTTATTATATGTAAGAATATTTTCATACCCGATATCTTTTGAGAGTGAAAAATGTCATCTGCTAACTCAGTTTTACTACTAGGTATGAGCCCATACGGATTGAGAAGAATCTCGCTAGGATGAAGGCCCTTTCAAGAACCACGATCTCAGCCTTTTGATCAGCTCTCAGAATAAAAAAAAACTTCTGCATTATCAGCCCGTTTCGCCGACATTGTGAGTGATAGCAGTTAACTCATGTCCTTATGAGTATTTCACACACTATGCACATATGCCTTTCTCCAATGCTTTGGTTCGTTGTTTCCAAAACGGCGGAGTAATAATAATACATACATACAGAGGGGGATCTTTCCCATTTTCCTCTGCGTAATTTGTATTTGACAGTTCACATGAATTCTAAATTGAAGAGGTAGTCTTGGAGGAGTATCGAAGGAGCTAATAAAGGTGCTGGGCGGAGTGTTCTATAAATTTTTTTCTTCAGTCAAGCACTTGTCCGCGTACATAAATTGTGAGGAGCATAACTTGATATCTAGGCCGTATTTTCTCCCCAGTCTAAAGTATAGGTACTTGGAAGGACTGAAAGGTCGGGGTGAAGGGGCATAATAGACCTTAATCTTTAAGAGCGGTGTCAGTGATTGCAATTTTGATTGTTTTTATCCTTGGCACTTTCTTTGTACTCGTAAATTGCATTGACAGCACTTCTGGCAACTTAGAAGGATAAATTGAACATTTCTGTCATTCCCGATTTATTAAAGGGCGTTCCAAGAATGTACCTTACTGAATACATATTCCCTCTACTCGATCATACACACACATGATGATTTAGTTCCGGGGACTATTTATATCCAATTCTATCTCACAAAGACGAGAACGTCCATACAAGCCGACTATGACTTACCTACTCCTTACAAATACACTCTCCTATGGAAAAAGAAAACAGAACAAGGTAGGCAAGTATATGGTCATAAACAATATTGAGAAAATATAGAGCTAGCTCTTCTCTCCAGGACGTTCATGGTCTCTGGTTTCCATATTCTGCGTAGAGTGATCATCATCGACTCGTATGGATAGGATTTGATTCCACATACTTCGCTTGATTCACGGCACAAGAGAGAAAGCAAATAGGACTAGCCCAACCGTGCTGGTTCCTCATCGGCAGCTCTATTCAATTAGAACCTGCATTGTGTGTCTCTAGAACGGAAGATTAGATTGGGAGAAACTCTCTCTCTCTCTTCTCTATAATATTACCCCGGCATAGAATTTGATTTCCTAGTGCATTCTTCCAAAATCTCCTGTCTACAGTCTCCAGCTCCTCTGGCCTGCCCCGTTCTTCTCACACTTGGCTGATTTTGATCTATGGGATTAAAGGAGGTTGTAGTAACTACTGTGGAGTCTATGTATGTAGACATCCTCCCTATCACTTGGCACGCAGTCACTACTGTGGTGGGCTCCAATTTAAGGATGGAAGAATTAGCAGTTGGCTATAGTTAAACCTGCCTTGGAGCTACAAATCAAAACTTTCCATCCGTTCACATCACTCCCATATATGTACATCTTGTGGAGGTAGTAGAGCCTCTAGTGCTTCAGACTCAAGGACTTGAAAAACTTTTCACCCTTGATAGTTGTACAGTATAGGAGTTTGAGAGTGGAGAGATGTTTAAGGGAGAAGAAATGAATGGGAGTAGTTATAGTTGACCTGGGGAAAGTTTCCCAAGAATCCGGTCTCAAAAAAGGCGATGAGGAAGGTAGGGTATGTTATGTACCTATGTTGTCTTGGTGTATGGGGAAAGGAGCGAGGAAGGATGCTGAAGCAGATTGTGTGGGAAGATGGGTAAGGGAGAAGTGCATCTTGTAAATGGATCGTTTCTCATTTGTAGGTCAGTTGGAGATGGAAATGAAAGCCGGGGTCGTGGGAGAGTTTGGGAGGTTGTAGAGATTTTGAAAGGAGATGACGGAACTTCTCGGGCTGGCTCAGTTTACAGAGCGAGAGAGAGATGAGGATTTTATGAGTTATGTCTGAGAAGGAATAAAAGCCTTTGATTTGGAAATTTGGAACAGTTTGATCATTTGATGAAAAAACTTTGGATATCCTTCTGACTTTGTTGGATATTGCAAATATTTGGTTGCTTGTATTGCACCGAGTTTGCGAATTGCATTTCTTGAGTGGGATTTGGTGGTTGCAGTCTATCTGGGCTTTGTAGTGGCTGGACTGGGATTTAGTTTAGATGACGTGAGTGGAGCAAATATTTATGTCATGTGTATTAAATCATCATTCTATTCCTATTTAAATTCCATCATGTGTAACCCTTTGCTCCCTCTGACTTTGGCTGTCATCCAGTTGGAAATCGATTTGTTAAAAATATTATGCTTTTCTATTTTCCTCATACTTTATTTGACAGGGAGACTGCTGTGGAACGGATTGCTTTTTTTAAGCTTGTGACTCTAACTGGTCTGTCGTGTCTATAAAGGGTTCTTCTAGTGGCTTGGCAAGCTTGGAGATTTCTATTCAAAATTCTGCCTCGAAGGTTACATTCCTACATTTTTATTCCAAGCGTGTATTTTAAAATCTTTGCAGAAGGGCTTTATTCAATCAAGGATTTCATTCAAATAGCATTCTCAACTGACCAATGCCAACCTTGATACTGCATACATCCGCAGTTTCTATTTATAACAGTAAGCTCCATATGTACCATTCCAAAATATGAGTTTCCAAAATACAACTATGGATCAATACATTCGGATAACTAAATTATCCATGAGTTTGTTTCAATGTCCGTTCGTCGGTCTGTTTCACTTCTCCTCCATAGCTACAGGACGGATTTTAAAGCTGAATAGAATTTACCATACAAAGCGGGCCAGAGATATAAATATGATGCTTACGAAAAACCCGAAGCTTGATCTTCAAAAAGGTCCTTATCAATAGTGGCCCATTGATGGGCCTGTAGACACACCTCGTAACTAATACGAATGTCCATTTCCTCTTGTAAAATCCCTGAACTGAGCTGGTGTGGTGCAATAATGTTTGCAAATGAAAGTGGGCTATCACATCATGCTCAGGTAAGCAGAGCGACAGTGAGGTTGGAAACTGCTGAGAAATTGAAGTAGATTTGATAGCTATGGTTATATAGCAGTAGCTAGGAGCTATACAAACTTTGAGATTTGGGTTGAGGAAACAATTTTTGAAATAAATTGACCAGATAAGTTCCTCCACAGTTGGGTGAATCACAACTCAGGACTCAGAGGTGAAGTGCTTCTGTGAGATTTCAATGAAGTTTCAGTGAAAGTTGGAGATTCTATAAGATTCGATATATATGTATTTTGAATGCATAGAGCAGCCCCTACTGTTTCCCATACCCAATCCTATAGAGCAGTTGAGTTTAATTGAGAAGTGAATGTTAAATCCTCCATCCGAGCTTGGTGAGAAGGTTAAAGCTTCAAGGGAAAAGTTGAAATTTTTTTTTAAATTCTCAACCCCGTCAGTAAAAACTTTCTAAATCGATGTGAGTGCTGATGCTGAGTAAATGAGGGTTTGATTTCAAATGAATTTTTCTTCCCCTGTACAACCATTTTTTTTTTGATTTCCCAGGATTTCCACACACATTGTATCATGATTGGAAGTGGGAGACAGAGAAAATGAGATTATATTCCAACACGCAATAATTGGCTTGGTTTCTTGGAAGGTAATACGTACATAGATATTAGTAGAAACTTTGGCATTGTGGGCCTTCATGTGTGGCAATGGCAAATGACTTGGCGTATTGGGAAATTTTTCTTAGAATTTTGGTTTTTTTCATCAATCTCTAGGGAAGTTTGGTCAGAGAGTATAGAGAGGAATTTGCAGAGCTAGGGATTTGTATGTGGACGTTTCTGATGAGATTTTTCTCCTTAGGTCCATTTTTAGGGCGAAGACTTGGATTACTTGGTTGCCACGAGTGTTGGCTGGGGCCTCGAGGGTGAGAGAGTTTATTCTTGTTCCAAGTAGTGCTGTGGAAGTAAGTGGACTAGAAGATAGGAGAGTCGAGTGTTGACATGCTTATCTTCTTAAGAAGTCCTTACTTGAGTCTAATCCGTAAATAAGTATTTTTTTCGTTTTCCGACGCCTTTTCTTAGTCCTTATTGTTGAAAAGATCTTTAGATTAATAAGCAATGTAAGATTTTAGCTTTTAGATTTACTGATGGAAAAAACTGACCCTGTAGGTTATATCTTTGCTTGGCTACGGCACTTACAAATAGAACAAAGGTTATTGTAGAAGAAGCGCAATAAGATTTGCTTTTGAAAATGATGAAATCATCATGGTCATTATGATCAGAGATTTTGATGAAGCAAATTTACACCCCACGGCATGTTCATTAAATCAAAATTATTAGCCTGTAATTGAGCTTACCTCATCAAAATCCAAAACTTCTTCCATATAAAAGAGCCATCAGATTCGGTTGAGTTAAACAAACTAAGGAAACCAAATATTCGTAGAATGTCTAACTGACATAATTATGATTGAGAGACCCCTTCTGTCTCGGAGGTAGGTGGCATGCTTTCAAAGAGACGAGTAAGAGTCTTTAGAAAATAATATTCTAGGGAAACCTTAATGTTCCATTTGAATGATTCTTAATTACCAAGTTCTGTGGGCTTTTCTTGGCCAGTCTAGAGTCCAAAATGTAGCCACTCCATTTCAAGAAGTTTAATACAAGTTACCCAAGTCCTTTGAAAAGTTTGGAGCTTGAAACTCAGGATTCCAGCTACTTCATGGAGATTTCCTTTAAATTGGCTATTGTACGTATGAGTTCTCAGGCTTTATAGTTTCCTTCACCGATCTGCAGAGTCTTACAAACTTTGCCATTCACTATTCAATTTTCAATAGCCCACTGATATAATATATTACGTTTGTAACCGAATTTCTTGAGAGAGGGAAAGTTCCTGGAAATGTAATAAAATTTAGAAATCCCAAAATCAAATAACAGAACCAATTTCATACTTGAAAACTTCAGATAAATACTTGCTCTTACTAGGATTGTCATTGTACTAGAAAACCGGTCGATCTATTTATTTAAACTCTACACAACTAAACCCGCTTTCCAAAATAATTTCCTCTCCTTCTGTCCAACACCGGCGAGATCCTCTTTAACTACTCTACAGCTACTTTTTGCAAACAAAATCAAAGAAAACTGTCCATCCGTGTAATTTAATTCATCCCTAGTCAATCTAATCTCAACTAGCCGGAGCTTCGATCCTTAGCAATCCCATATGAATACACTCCCTGAGAATGTATCGGGTTTTAAATGGAGTGGATATTAAGCCGGGTAATAATACCTCGAGGATTTATCAAGACAATTTCAAATCCCGGAGCAGGAAAGATGGGGAGAAGGCTTTCCATTCAAATTCTGTTTTATTTTATGAACTCAAGACGAGTACAAGATTTGATATGTTCGCATGTAAGCCTTATTGCTAGTGTATCCTAGTGCTAGTTTATCCTCGCCTCAGTGAACCTTTAATTTAGTACGTCTGTATTCGGTCTGAACATAAAACTGAAACTGGAGCTACAGCTTGGGTAATCCGATTATAAATCCCACGTCGACTTTGAAGCTTGGATTTCAGTCTAATACTTTCTCTCTCTCTCTTCTCTCTCTCTCTTGATAGAGTTGAACAGGATCCATCTTTCTTTTACAGGAGGGAATAAGCACACATTCTCTTAACATAATCTGAGGTCCCTATCTCTATAGGCAAATAAATCGCTGAGGCTCAACCCGAACCGAGACTAGTACCAATAGACGACTTGGTTTTGGTGGGGGTATGGATTAGTCAGACCAGAATGTGAGCTAACCGTAAGTTACACTCACAACTTCATGAGGATTTATATTCTCGAGTTGATCTCTCTTTTTACGCAATGATGCTTCATGAACACCCCGACAGAACCTTGTTACGCTGGATATTAACCGAGCTACTACTATTTGAGCCTGATGGATTTTTAAATGGCTCACTATATCTAATATCACCTATATGGATTTCAAATTCTTCCTTAATCCTAAATCTGTAGATTCGTACGGATTTAGTTTAATATAAGGTACTCCTTATTTTGACCCACCCTGTACATTCGAATTCTAAACCCTCTGGCTGCTACAAGTTCTACTATTCAGATAGATACAAAGCAGATACTAATTAATCCCAAGTTATACAAGAATTCTCAATCAACCCTGGCAGCAGAGACTTGCCTCAAGTTTATAGAAACGTACGAGACCATTGAGTTCTTTTATGGACCCTATACACTTGACTACGCATTGGCCTGAGCCTAACGTGTTTTTTTTCGTGAAAGCAGACGGAGACGTGATTGCTCTTGATGATACAGAGAGTAGCATTGAATAGGGACCCTCCATAAAAAATAAGAATGGGGGAAAAGTGAAAAAAAATTCAGAAGGGACAAACTTTTCCCATCAAACTTTCACTTTCTTCTCCCGTCAATATCCGGTGAAAGAGATATGGACACTTTTCCTACATCTTTTTAGTTGTGCCACCACCGACCCTCTTCTTACTGGGCATATACATGTATGTATGTGTGTGTATACACCATAACTTTATATATTGCATCTCTATTTCAATCTCCTTCCTCAAGACGTCCATCTCTCTCAAGAAAGATCAGAATGATACATTACTACAGGGCTGCTCAGGGTCGGCTAAATCGTTTCCGTCCGCCCATGCGGACCTGAATGGGTTAGTCACCCAACTTTATTTTGGGATAAATACCTTCATCTAGTTGGTTTATTTCATTCTATTAATGTTCATCATACATATATGTCAAACAAGTAACTAATTTTTAAAAAAAACCCTACAATTCATGGCATTACAATGAACACTAAGAACTGTAGTTTATTCTTAACATTCATAACTATTGGTCAATAAGGTTGATGAAACTCCATGTATGCATGAAACTGTATGTATTCCTTATATTTCAGCAGCCTATTTTGTTCCGATAGTAACGACTACTAAATGCGCTTACACTTTTCAGTAAATGTTGGAATCGTAATATTTGGGAAGTAAAAATCGCAATTTGTATTTATTGGACGCGATGCAAACCTAATTGGGGAAAGAAAAATAACTTTTAGAAATTTGAATTATTTGGAATCCAAATCCGTCAGTAAGTTCGGATGGACTAGTTCAATCAACGCTTGGCTTTAATCCGAATCCGAAAACTTTAGGGTTAGGATTTGGTCTAAGGGAAAAGATTCAGATTCGGACTCTTTCAAGGGGAAACGTTCTGACTCGGACTTTGTCATGAGGAAAGGTTCGGATTCGAATTCGAACTCCATTTCTCAAACTTGCATATAGCGATCCGACTCATACTGAATTAAAGGATCCAGAAAATAAGAAAAATTGCAACTGAGTCAGCTCAAAGACATAACAGGACTAACAAATGATGGTCGATTGTCGTAGGGAAATCTCTTTGCGGGGTATCAGTACAATATATCATATAAATAAAAATAAACTGCGTCCCATCAAGTGATTCCTCTCCCGTCGTACTTTTTCTCCATCTATTGATACGTTCATCGCCTCCGTCTAGCAGTCCCCCAAGCAGGCACCCAACAGTCAACATTATCGGATATCCATGTCCATGAAATATGAAATACGATACAAGATACACTTCCCGTGTCCTTATTACGTCAACATGTGTGGTGGTGGTTGTAATGGTGAACCAAGGATTGTTTGGTGGTGGTATTCATGGGAAGGATTGTAGGACTTATGGGAAACCTATTTGAGTTTCTGAAGTACTTGAAACTGGAAGCAAGAAGAAATCAAGACTTCAAGTAGAAGAACATCAAGTTCAGCAGAATGAGAAGTATCGGATCACAGAATGGTTGACCTGATTTTCGGGTTCAATGTGTTTCAATGAAAGGTTATACCGTAGTTTATCAACAATCGCCTGCTCTTTCTTAGCAGAGTAAGACAGTAGAAATTGTTTTTTTAAGGCTCAGGTTTATTTTTTCAAGTTTTTGATTAAAAAAACGATTTCGAGAAAATCATTTCAATATTTATTTTAAAATTAATTAAAAATAGTCCTACACATGCTTGACACCCCAAATAATTCGCATGATAATGAATATGAATAGTTCAAAATAAGTTCTACACGATGCTAAAAGGACAGAACAAAGAACAGAACATTCCATGCCGAGGGGAGGCCTTTAATTCATAAATTACGGTAATCCCACTTTATCAGCATTAACTAAATAAATGAAGAATTGATCCGAAGCTAAAATCATATTATCCTATTGAGATTGGAAGGATTTGGGAACCCGGATGGAGAAATGCTTAGGCTCTCTTCAGTTTCAGTAACTGCGGGTTGTTGTATTCCGTAGATTTGTGATGTGAACATTCCAGCAAATTGCCACCCATTACCTATCCAAATTCACGACTCTACTTTCCCATCCTCCTACTTTTTCTTCTCTCTCTACACATAACTGTAGATTATCCCAAGTTTATTCATTATATATAGGTTATTCCCCTGTCTGCAGGGAAAGTGTCTATGCAAATGAATGAGACAAGAAATCCATGGTTGCTGCTAACAGAACAAAAGGAAATATTACATGGTTCCAAAATGGAGCTGCTCGAGTTCCCCAAATGACTTACATAGTAGCAAATACATTCATGCATTCCTTATAGAAAACATCCCAAAGCAGTTGCTACTCAAGATTGCCCAAGAGTGTAAAATATAAGAGGACTTTGCAGTAGTGTAATGTAACGATAAAATTCAGAAGAAAAATCTCTTTCTCTCTCTCTCTCTTGTCATTCTTTTGGATATTTTTCACAGATTTGCATTCCTAACCTCCTCCATTGCATATTCATAAAAAAGCGTACTCGGGTTGAATGTGGAGGCTGATGAGATTCATTTTGCACAAATACGAAACTGAAACAACTTTCGTGGCCAAATTTCGCAACTTTCCCACTCAGAAGAGCCCATCAGGGTGGACCTAACGGTTTATGCTCGGGTTAGGTTTTGCATATTTATTTTCCACTCACAGTGGAACCCATACAATACAATACACCTCCAAAACGCCGCATTCGGATGCCATAATCCAAAATCCAGGTCCTAAGGTGCTCTGCAATGCAGGGAACTGAACACGGTCGTAATTCCATGAAATTAGCACCTTTTAAATATTAATGTACTCACGAAATCGTAGCTTATAGCCAAGCTGGGGAAGGTGATGCCTTCGTTCTTCGAAACGAACTTGATTTCTAAAGCAGTCTTCTCGACTCGAACAGACCAAGTGAGTGTGAACTAATGAGCTTCTCAGCTTTATAACAATAAATGTCAACCCTGTAAATAATCAAGCGGATGCCGGTTCCAAAGTGGCTCATTAACCTGTGACTTCTCAGTCTAGACAAAGTACAAATAGCTGGCTGGAGCTGGAGAGTCACAAATTCTCATTATGCCACCAGGACTTGATAAATGAGCCTGAGATAGATAATTTCCCCATTCAAAGTTCTATTTAACATTTGGACAGGAGAAAGCATCGGTCTTTGCAGCTAATGCTCCAAATTCACACTTACATGCGAATAAAACAAGGCTAATTTAAATTTCTAGGGAATCTAGGCCCATGCATGGAAGAATGGTGGAGTTGTGTGATATTACACAGAACATGTTGAGAGCTTACAGTTCGTTTAATCTATATTCTGTGATAGTGTGTATGTAAGAGCTGGTTTGGGGTTCTATGAACTAGAAATGAATGTCCATACCTAGTGGTTTGTTTAGTAGTTGACCAAATCGGGGAATTTATGATTGTAAACTTTCCCCTATGATTTTGAAGAAGGAGCTGGGACGTTAACTGGCTTTAACTCTTTGGAGATGATTTATTACCAAATGGGTTGACAAGATCATTCCGAGCTAGTCATCAAGCTCATAAATTATCCAGAAGTTGAGGCGAACCAAAGTATGTAGTAAACTTCTATTTATATGTATCATCATTCATAACCCACAAAGAATGCTGGATTACAGGAGCCTAGAAGAGCTAACCTATAGATCCATTCTTCTTCTGCTTCAATTCATAAGTCAGTTTACGGACAATAAAATTGATAACTTACACTGAAGCGTTAGAATGCAGAGGAGACTTGTTCAGGTGCTGGTGGGTGTAAACTTATAAGTGGTCCGTCCTACATAATACTAGAGGTTAGAGGTTACATGTGTAAACTTTTTTCTGGCGCAGTTCGACATGCTATCCACGAATTAAGTAATTTAGTCCTAGAAGTTTGATATTTTAAGAGCTGGATACTCGTTTGATAATAATGGAAATTATTATTGAAAACCCAACCCCAAAATACATTCAGTTACAATTTAAACTTCAAAATTTGATGGATTACATCTGAGCTCGTCGGATGCGGAAACTAGGCTAACTCGTTTTATTCAATTCCATCTTTAATTAAATCTCCAAATTCCAGCAATAACCATTACCAAAGATCAAACTCTCTACTCAGAAGCACAACTCATCAATGAACTCTTATGTTGAAACAAATTGCGGATACAAGAATATCCCAAGAATCTTCGAAGACCAAACTGAACCTTAGCAAGAAAAGTAATCGATCCCAAGCCCTCGATCTCAGATCTCGATCAAAGACCCGAAGATCACGGAAGTGTTCCATACATCTTGCATATACCCTGGAAAGGTGAATGATATCAGCCCCCACTAGAATCTAGATTGAGAAGGGAACCCTCTTCTCTGATAGATCGTCTCAATTGAAGAGTCTACCGAATAAACAAAAAAGGAAAGAAGGCCCATTAATCAAGTTTTTCTCCTCGCTCTCTCCCACACACACAAACAACATCCCAAAGAAGGATTCGCCATCATCCTCATTCTGAATCCAAATTTTTATCATCTATCATGCCCTGCTGGCCTTCACAAGGAAAAAAGTATCCGACAGGGTAGCATATAGATAGACTAGCACAACTTAAGACTCGATCCGGTCCCTACCCTGAATAGAAACCTCATCTTCCTTCCTCGTATGTATAATACAGGCTGTGGAAAAAAGAAAGGATCTCATCGCTAAAAGCAGAGGGGTCCAAGACATAACTAAAAAGATGATGATCACCTCTATCACTCTGCATATATATTCTTCCCAGCATCTTAACCCCCGCCGATATATATTTACATGGGTAACGTACATGCTTCTATAGCTAACTGCAATTCTTCCCTACAATGCCCTATATATAGGTAAGTTTGAAGCCTGGGCATATAGGAAATATTATGTGTAATATGATGATAAAGGATGAAGAAATCTAGTGATAAAAATTCTGCCCTTTCTCTCCTTAACCCTTTTCCTCTTTATAAATCATAGATCCTTTCCCAGCTCTCAAGACTGGCTACACTAACATCATTTTTCATTACAAACCTTGGCAGAAGAAAGACATCAATCGTGTTTTATGGTGGTGGTCCTGGGTAAGTAGTAAAGAGGAGTTCTGTGATGGTAAATGGTATGACATACCGGGCTTGTATAACCAGAACTATACTATATAAATGTGTTGCTATTCTTTAGAAAAAAATAAAGATCTTTAGCATCGTTCCATTTACCTTGGTTTAATTTCTCCCATTTCCTCTCATCACTGGAATGAAGAAGAAAAAAACCTGGAATCCCTTTCAGATTCTAAATAACGCTAGCTGCTCATTTGATCCCGGATTGGTCTGGAATGTATGGTAGAACGTGTCTATTATATCCTTGCTTTTATTGCAAATTGCAAAGGTTAAGTGAGCAGAAGGGAAATATTTTTTTTTCGCAGATAGGCTAAGAGAGAGCGGAGTAAAGTAGAAAAATTGAAAGAGGGAGGATATTGTGTCAGGAGAGACCATTATGAAATTTGATATAAGCAAACATATAATAGTTTATGGCCAATTTAAGGGATCAATTTTCCCAGGAAGTGGGGCAGAGGAGAACCTTTTTGCAGAATCATAATAATACCAGGGTATTGACAAGTTATGCCTTTAATGTCATCCTAAGGAAGACACATTATTGTATAGGAAAGTCTCTGTAATAATATATCTCTGGACTTCTGGCCAGCAGGAGGGTAAGGGCCAAATAGGCACACACTGGGCTAGAGGACTCGCAATAGTTAGCTAATCCACACATTTCTATTCAACATTATTATAAAGTTTCGAAATCTCCTTGAGGTTAGAGCCCATCGTCCATAACTATTTCTTCTACCGCCCACGGCCCTGGAGATTGAACCTTTGAGTAATAATGGCTTGTTCTTTTTTCCTCCAAAGTTTGTCCATAAAAATGATGGAGACTCCTTCTAGGATACTTGAATGCAGTGTAATTTGTAGTGTGTGATCTTAAATCATCCTCATCCTGTCTGGAGAGCAGTTTCCTAAATAGAAAGCAATAACGAGACCCAAAGCCACACCCGGCTTGACTCTAAATTTCTAATCACTAATTCAACAATGCCATGAGGGATAATGAAGTTGCGGTGGGGGTAAGTGAAAGCAGTAGAGAAAGTTGGGCAATTCTAAGGAGATGAGAGAGCTTGGGTCAATATGCCTCTTAGTTCATTCATTGTCCTATTAAACGGCATGGTATAATTTTATGCTTGGAAATACAGGGAGATTTTAGTTGACACTTGACAGGTGACAATTGACAGCATTTAATATTAGTGTCGGTACTATTGACACTTGCTCTTTTTTAGCATGAGACAGTGGTGATTGAGAAGGTGATGGAAATGTTATAATGGTATGTAATAGTAATGGCACTAATGGCCAATAGAGTTGCTCCCGCTTGGGTATGAAAATAGGCGGCAAGGGATTCCTTGGTGGTATTTTCATTGTATTGTGTAGTTTGTGTACATGTGAATTGGGCGATTGCGGGCTGTTGTTGAGTAGTTTAAACTAGTCAAAGTTTCGTGTTTGAGTTAATAATTAAAAACAGTTTTAAACGAGCAGTTGATTAACGAACAGTTTCTTTTAATTGAACCGGTGATTTACTTGTTTGGGAATTTTCTGTGGAGTCTACCCTTCTTGGTTAAGGTTGGACAAGTGTGCTGCGATCTGCGATAATCGTTTTTGAGTTCAAAGGTAAGTCATATTCACTAATTCGAGATAATTGCTAATTAAATGTTTTTTGTTCATGATTCATTGATGAATTGTGTCATCTCACTCATTCCTCACACCACTGCACTATGCATCCCTTCTACTTGAATTGATACTCAATTACTTGACGATAACTTCAAACAGCAGAGCACTTTAGAGTACTGCACACACTGATTTTAAGTTTGATGATCGTGTATTTATTTGGATTATCGTAATTAAATCTCTCAAATTCATTAAATTGACGAATTTGATTTTAGGACTGGTGAAGGATAGTAGAGTTCAAAAGAGTTATAAGCTATAGTCGATTGTGTTACTGTTTTGTGTAAAGTTTCATCAAATAGATTCGAGCTTGTCTTTGAGGCCTGTTTCGAAATGACCAAATGATACGGTCAAAAGTAGGCCGTGAAAGTTTTAGCAGCCCTCCAATTCCAATTATTACGCAACCACACGTAAGCCAATTTATAAAAATCTGTCATTTTGTCACCGTCACGTCATCAAAGTGGCTGAAACCCAGCAGAATGTTAACCATTAAACTACCCGGTTGTTGCTTATACATTGTTGCATTACATTGGAAATTCATAAAACTTTCAGTCTCAATCAACTTTCCATTACCATATCTGAATTTTTAGTTGTGATTATTACATTTAAGTCATTTTCCACATTTCCACAACTCAGCAAGTCTTGTTGCTCATGTCAAGTTATGCTCAACTTTTTCCCATGGCTAGGGAAATGACTTTCCATGACTTTGGGAGTAGAAAGTATAGAAACATTTTGTACAAAAGAGTTAGATGAATGAATCAAAAATTCTTTTCTCTCAACATCCAATCCCCATTCAATAGATGATGGAGAGAAGGCTAATGATTAAGGAATAGTCTGGATTCTGTATCGGCGGCTGCCGTTTCTTTTGACTTTTACTTCACATGGGGATTCCAACTCCCGGTGTCTTGAATAGAATTAAATTCGCGAATAGAATGCTAATGAAGACCCCTGAAATGAAGAAGCGGGTTCGGGCCATTCGGAACTATTGGATGGTCATATCCGTTTCCTGCTACCCATGATATATATAAAATATAAGATACAGGGTTCAAGGTTTCAAAGGGTTGAATTTTCGTAAGTCTTAGTATTTCGTGCTACAGTTATAGTCGTCTAGTTCCGCTATGAGATTCGCGTTGGAGCTTGTTAAGCCTCAAGTCGAAAGTCTTGAGATTTGTGTAAGAAGTTATAAAGCAAGACAGAGAAGAATCTCACTGCTCTTCAAACTTGAGCAGCTTTGAATTGAATGAAAGCAATCAACTCTGCTTTGTAGAGGAAGGAGTGAAAGGCATCTGTCGATAATATAGATGGATGCTAAATGTTGTAAGTCCATCGATTTCGAAAATTTCAATAAGTTGATTTCATTATATGAAAATGGCATGCAAAGTTTTTCCCTCCTGCTGAGCTTGTATCATCCTCAGCACTAGCTTCTACATGTTTTTATTTCGTTAAGTATTCAAAAGGTTACAGTATATAAATGTATGCACATGATATAAATAATTTTGGAGTACACATTTTTACGGTAATTTCTGCCGTTCCCGTTCCCCCTCTTTCCAAATAGTTTTCAATTTTCATTCGATTACAAGTTGGGTGCAAGGCAAGTGAGAAACGAGTGGATTGAATTCTGGCAACTATCAACTATTTTCGAGTTTTGAATTCAACGAGCACCCTGGAATTCTTATATATGTTGATCAATGCTGGAGAATTTCGAGAGCTGAGCTTTATATTAGTAGAGCAGAGAGGGTCTTGTGAGTTCTGGCTATTGAACTTTTCCCCCTTCTGCTGCTGCTGCTATTCAAGGAACATCTTTTGTGTGATTATCCCATTTCCCTGCGTATTTCGCATGTATGGGTGGAAAATATATTACCATTCGAAGCGAGATACATTCATAATTCATTCGTATTGATTTGCTGCTACTACAGCTGAGTTAAGTACAACTAAACGGAAGTACATACAAGGGCTCAAGGACTACTTGAAAAGTTGAAAGTCCTAAAGTCCAAGTCAACAAATCAGGAGGAGAGCGAAATCGAACTTGAAAAATGCTGAGTTCCCTCTACAAAATGTTAAATTGTAAATGTTTTACTCTGTAGATTTTCTAAGAGTTTGAGTTCATATGTTTCCAAAGTCCAGAGTAAGGGAAAGAAAGTTTGACTATTTACAAGCTGAATATTTATTTTAATTTTTTCCTCCGAAAAGTTAAGAAAACATTTGCATACGCTGGGTGTACAGTGTAGATTGAACGATTCAAGATTCGATTATCGAAGCGAGGAAGGAAATCTTGGAATTTCAATTTTAATAAAATTTAGAGAGAAAGTTAAGACTGGAATTCTCCTGAATTCCAAATCAGGGTGTTGGGTTTATGTTCCTTCCTTCTTGTTACCGGGCGGATAATCCTATCGACTACTTCGTATTTCGTATTAGCAAACCCTTTCGGCTGCATCCCCAGATCGTAGGAGGTCTTTAAATCCTATTATTGTTTCTTTCTTTACCTTGGGATTCTTATCCGAGGCTGGGTTTGTCTTATTTATTTTTGATAACGATAGCTTAAGGTATTCATTATCATTAGACATTTTATCAATGGACACGCTTACTTACCTGCACTTATATTGTATTTTAGTATTGTTAGGTGTTGTTTAAACAGCCTTATCATAATTGTTTCTGTCTTGATAACTAGCTAATTTAGGCGTGAGGGCATCCGAAATTGTTGAGTTATTGATACGAGGCTTAAATTTGTCAAAAAATTCTGAAATTCTTGACACAATCAAGAGTATGTATCAATAAGGTGAAAGTATTACTGGGTTTACAGGTTTTTCTCGTAATAAAAGTCTACTGCCCTCGTTTTGTTCCCATATAAATTTAGTCCAGAGGTATACTGTGAGATTTGTATTCATTTTATTTCTGTAGAGAAAAAAAGAAGAACTTTACAAAAAGATCTCTACTCGTGTGTAGACTCTGTAGACAGCTACCTGTCCAAACCTCCAAACGCAACTCAGAAATAGAAATCATTGCATCGAAACGAAAGTGTTTTTGTTTGCATTCCTCTCCCAAGTTGAACTGCTCTGCTCTATTTCTCCCATCTTCATGAGAACCTTTTTAATGCAATGCAATCCCAATCCCTAGAGTTTAACTCTTGAACATGTGTGTGTGTGTGTGGAAGTAAGAAAGTGCTTCCACTTTTAAATCCCTATATATGTGCTTTTTCTTGTGAAGAAAACCTGTAGATTTTTTAGAGAAGGCGTGAGCTTTTGCTTATTTAGTTTATTCAGTCGGATATTCGGATTCAACTTGCCAAAGTACAATGGGATTGGAAAGTTCAGATTTGGATTACTTTGTACAAGAGGTTTCAGGCAGTTTTGAAGGTTGAAATAGACCGTGTGACTGTGAGGCGTATGAAATGTAAATGGAGTGAGTTTTAACTTTATATCATAGTGCTCTTTATATGTGACTTTTTTTCTATAGAATACTTTCTCAGCTTAGTTCAGTTAGTTGACTGTACATGTATATTTAGATAGAGGAGAATATAGGATAGGCTTAGTAAATATAATTCCATCACAGGTTTGAGAATACTTGAAAGGAGTGTGTACTTTGTTGGGATAAAGTTTCACAAGAAGGTTCCAAGATTTTATGCAAAACACGTTGATAAGCGTTGACACGTTTCCAGGAATAAATATCTATTAGCTTACGCTTCCCAGTCTGTAAAGCAATCAAAAACTATTTAATGGCAGACTGATGCTCGTATTATTTTTCCTTGGAAAATAATACTTGAAGATTTGATTGTTTAAGGAGAATTTTCCACTCCCTGTGCGACATTGTGGCAGTGCATTGCTTGTTGAGTAATGGAATTTAGGATGACGATCTTGATACCGCTCGTGTTTTTGATCTTGGGAAATGTGGAAAGATCTCAAGATGCAATCCTCGTCCTAAGACATAAGATGTGATTCTAAAAGTAAGGGGGAATCGATTGCTTTGATGTTTATGCCAGTCGATTATTTGGGTAGTCAAGACCAGAGTTTGGTTTTGTGTGTGCCCGTCGATCACCCTGTCTATCTAGGATCTAACTATCTTTCCTCTCCTTGGATAGATCCTTCCGCCCAGACTTGCCTTTCAGTTCCACAAAAAGTTGAGGAGGATTTACGGCGTGTGTTCAGGATTCTGGACTTTGTTTAGATTTGGAGATTGGTTTTGCTACATACTGCTTTCTACTACTAGACTCGTAGACTCCTCTCGAGATTGTAGATTCTTTAGGCTTAGTGTTATGCCGAATTGTAATCTCTTCCATGGATTAGCTAGTGTTCCATGAATGTTGCTTTTATGCCACATACAGTGTGAGTTTATGCAAACACAATGAATAATAGGATGGCTTTCATGACTTTGGTCCCAGGTTACTTTACTTAACGAAATGATGATGGCCCGGAACGGGCTTTGAGTCTCGTCCTCCACTCGCTTATTGTTTTAGTGGAAGTGAGGTAAGTGAAAGGAAGAAAGGATGGAGTGACTACATTTCTTGGCTATCCAACTGAACTGAATATGAACTTGGGTAGGATTCGTAGGATAGTACTAGAGTAGTAGGTGGTACTTGAATCAGCTCTGTCAACGTCAAGTATCTCCTAGTGTTTAGAAGTGAGTGTGTCCTTTGAAGCTGTAGGTAATATATTTATACTATCTGTATCTGTAAGTCATGGTGGTAAGGACAGGGGCGTGAGCCGTGGGTGATTTCACAGTCCGTGGTAAAAGAATTTATAGGAATATATTAAGTGTACATGTATATTAATTTAAGATAAAAGCAAAGCAAAATATACCAACCTTTGTAACTTGTAAATGCACCTTGTTGGACTTAAGTAGGTTATATGACGTTCCCTGTCACTCCACTATCTTTCCAAGACGACGGGGCCTTGCCCTGGCTGTCTTATTGAAGTGAAAGGCGGAAGGGTTGGAATACTTATTGCCGGCGTTTTAAGATAGTCTGAATCGACATAGGAATGCAATATCATCTAGCACGTACGTACCATGAACGAGTTTGAGAGAACCAGACGGTCGTTTGGTAAACAGTGTTAAATACAGTGAGAGATGAAAAACAAAGAGAGAAGAGTACTCGAATTATAAAGTGAATCACTGAAGCATTTCTAATCCAAACTTGAGCTATTCACCATACACAGTCAAGAGTGAGTGGGAGTGAATTCATTCCAACTTGGAGACCTACCAATGCAATAGGGTCTTGTGTTTTCTGTATTGTACATTTCGCTATTTCTGCCTGGGACTGTGTGCCATTTGAATGTAATATTGTGACATTGTGAGGCTTGTGTCCTGAGAACTTAAGAACTTTTCCCGATCTGTTGGTCTTATTTTGTGAGTTATTCTCTGCCTTTCGAGCTAGAATAGAAGCTATCGTAGGAATGGCAGAACTTTGTATTGAATTAAATTGGAGTAATGGAATAGAAACGAATTCCATTGCTGAGATGGTCATGATGAGATGTACGCACGTTTATGTATGAAACAGAATAGAAATGGCAGTACGGACTCCAATTGGCAATCGTATCGTTGTTCCCTATGTGCTCGTGTAAATAAATAGCCTTCTTACTTATTGCTATTACTCAGTATTGGATAAATTGGTGTGGGCTTGAAGAATACCAATTTAGAGAAAGAGGCTTATTTCTATGTATTCAATTATATATTCCAATTTGGCTTAAGATGGAACTGAAAGGACATTCCATTCCTTGTTCCCGATCGATTACTAATACTAGACAAACTACGACACCAGTCCTATTTCGTCGGACTTGTTTCGTTTTTGAATTTTTCACACTTTTATGCGTTCCCATTTTGTCAGTGTTTACTCCAATCGGATTTTTTTAGAACGCCTAAAGGATTGAAGGTTTAAAACGAGGCTATAGATTTAGCTTTAGCCTTCTGAAATGGGCAATCTGTATAGTTACATCCGGATCCGGCTTACATCCCTGAACGTAGCTATAGATAGGTTTGTGAGGCTTTTAAAAAATTATATTGAATCACTCTGAAGCTGAGGTGATAAATTCCCGTTACTACTGAGGTAGAATGTGATGACACAGAGGCTGGTTTAGTGGGGAAGCAGGATGTTTGATATTTCAGAGGTGGATGGCTAGATGGGTTTTGTCCATGAGTACATTTTAGTCAGGCTTTTACATTAATATATATAATATATGTATTAACTTTACTTTAGCCCTCTTCATCCCATGTAATGTAACTTC
The DNA here is from genome assembly GCA_034694785.1 of Agrenia bidenticulata. Taxonomy (NCBI): domain Eukaryota; kingdom Metazoa; phylum Arthropoda; class Collembola; order Entomobryomorpha; family Isotomidae; genus Agrenia; species Agrenia bidenticulata. The sequence goes on from JAQFYM010000274.1 coordinate 42,027, forward strand.
CATGAGGGAAAGGATTGTGTGTAGTGTCAGTGGCTCTTAAGCCTCCCAGATGAGTCTGAGAAAACTTTTTGATTTAAGTCAGAGAGTGAACTTGATGTGCTTATCTGTAGTAGTGGCTCGTCGTCGTAGGCTAGGAAAGGATGTTTAACTTTTACAACTTTCTTCTTAGAGGAGGGTGCAGGAGGCCGAGAAGTTTGTGGAACAGAGGACGGTGGGACGAACTTCATAGATATCAGAGAGTGCATGCAGCAGCTCTTGAGCCTTGAGTGAAAGTCTACTTGAGTTTAGAAAACCTTGAAATACTTACGAGTTGATATAATCTTATCTCTAGGAACAAACCTGAGAGGAAAAAAAGTAATAGGTACAGTTAGGTGGAGGGGAGGATTTTAGTTTTTATTAGTGATGGCTCCTGATACTATTATTGTTGAAGCCAGGAGCTCTCCATCCCCACCACAAACCACATTTATGACTACAGCTGGAGATATGATAATGAAATAACAGGTCCGTAGGAGGGTAAATATTATTATATTGAACAGCAAGATGATATGCCTTCCATGTTCTCATCTCCAGTGACTCTAGGTAGATATGTCAATGTCTGAGCTTCCAGGTAGGTAATCCAGAATCCAAGTCTCTCAATTTGAACATTTTTTGAACTTATAACTTTGAAGGAGGCGGAAGGGGTACTACTGTGGGGGCTATCATCACTATCTCGAGCCATTTTTCTTAAGAGGTTCTTATATATGTTTATGCCTTGTGTATGAGGAGAGCTATAAATTTCCCCTGTGGAGTTTATGTGTTTCCTAGAGTCTGTGTGTGTGTTGCTTTTTTTCTTAGAGTGCTTTAAAGGTTTATGTTTGCGACATACACATGTGTAGACATGAAGCAGAAAGAAAGTCGTATGGAACATAGCTAAACCCTTGACTTTATGAAGGAGGCGGGATTGGATTAGATTAGCCTAGGTGGCTTCACATTTCCTGTGTTCATTTATGCACGCGACCTCACTTTTACAGCTGAGAGAGAAAGTCAAGCTTGCCCTGAGGAGTTTGAAAGGGTTTGGAGAGTTTTAAAGAGCACTGTTTTTTTATTATCTTAATGGGTTAAAGCTTTGATAAAAGATTAAAATAATAATTTGGTAATTTTACTGCGTTTTAGCACAAGTATGATGCGATGGAATAGGTGAACGTTAAAGTTATCTAACGGATTTCAAAGATAGTGGATTAGATTTGATGGTTTTAGATGAATATTTAACAAGGAAATGACTGTTTCAACAGAGACCTAAAAAAACTTAGTTTCTGGGTTCACTTTAATTTCAGACTTGTTGTCTGAAAGATTTTCCGAACCTTTCGGTTTGTTATTAGCGAGCGTGTTTTCAATAGATTCTTTGATCTATGAGAGTTGAATTCTATGTAGGAGCGTCAGCATAATTTTGAAGAGTATTTTATGCAATAGTGGCTGTTGAAACCTATCCTCCTTTGATGTGTTTCTTAATATCTGGTATCAGTAGAGGTTACTGTAATCTACTATAGAGCCCAAAATTGGGAATAGTATATATGCACTATCCATCTATGCATGTATGGCTATTGTTGTAATTTAAACTTGCTATTGTTGATCAAAGTAAAGACGCGAAGAAAGAAGTGAAACTGACATAATTGCGGATTTATATACCAAGAAACTTGCTTTGAACTTATAATAACGCAAGAATGATTTTAGGTATGGAAGGAAGCTGGTGTAATTTGGTGGGCTTGGCCCGGCTTGGGTCATTAAGAGAGAATTGAATGTAGTTGTGTAAACTGAGGGAATGTTAAACAGAGACCAGGCGTTGCATTGACGGGTAGTGGAGGCAATAAGTTTGATATACGGGAGTCTGAGGGGAAGACATATTCCAAGACATTATATTATGTAACATTAATTTAGCAAATTAAATAGGATTTATTGCAATTAATTAGTCGATCCAAGGAGTCTCCATAATTTTTATGCCTCATTTCCCATAATTTATGAGGACCTTATTGTATTACAATGAGCATTCAAAGTCTCTCCTCTAATTGTGGCTTGAAACTACTTGGCCAGCCAGCCAGAGAAATGAGTCTTAAAATGTGATGGAGACTAGAAATCACTTGTGCTTTGGCTATTGCAAAAGAGGGAAAGAATTTGAAATTAATTTCCTTTCGGGTTTCTTGTTCGTTAAGGCAGTTTTATTCCTGCCATAAATTACTTTAGGTCTTTTAAGGAGCGGAGCATTGTGTGCTGATGAATGCTCAAAAGAAAGCATTATTATTAAGGCATTAGTCGGTGAAGGTGACTTTCCCTCAAAGGAACTTTCGCTTTCCAAAATGTTCAGCTAAAAAATAAGAGGCTCCTTCCGAGAGTATGTAGAAGAGAAGTAGTGTGGGATTATCATTGAACATTCTCCCCGCTGTGAGCATTATGCAAGGAAATTAAAAAGTTGAACTACAAACAACTTGAAGAATCTCTTTAAATCTCTTTAAATTGCTTCGAAGGATTACAAATTAGTTGATATTAATGGAATTCTAAATTTATAGAGAACTCTCTCTCTCTCTTCGTTTTTGATATCTCTCAAGACTGCTTTTGCGAAACTGGAGCTTTCTCAGAAGTTATGTTTGCACAGAACTTGTTTGAAGGGACAAAGAGGAGAGAGTTAAGCAAAAAATTTGCTGAGGCTTTTTTTTTTTATTTTGAAGTGTAGAAGGAATCATCTCATCATCAGAGACACGACCACCACACCGAACTAGACATTCTGAGGTCTAGACTCTGCTACAGACTACTTACTACACATCTCTCAAGTACGGTGGTGGAAAGCTATTAACAACAGAAATTGGATTTTCATGTGGCCCATGCATGAATGAATCTACAGGGATTTGAAACACGTTTCTTGTGCCGCTGTGTGTTTGGTCCTTGTACATGTTTTTTCCCTAAGACTGTGAGTATGTGTGTGTTGTGTTATGCTATCAGTTTTTATGAGAGAAATCGATGTGATTGCTCAGATGAGATGAAAGAGTGGGAATAAGGCAGGAGGAGAGGGGGATGGAATGATGATGATGAGTATGACTGAGGATTACAAAGTAATCCGGAAGAGATGCTTAAAGAGAAAGTAATAGGAGTTGAAGGATGCGCTTCTATGGAAAAATAACCTCCGAGCTCTTTTTCACACTTGCACTTTTTAAGTCCCCTCTTCAATATGCTCGGAGCTCTGTTTTAAATGTTGTAGGCCGAGTGGGCTAATTTCCCATTATTTTTGTTCAACTGACAAATGTCAAATTGGTTCAAAACTTATTTTTAGACGCACTGAATTGAGTGCATATTTATAGGATGTATGTATATTTGAATATTTATTGTTTGTTTACAGTATAAAGTGTCTACGTGTTACGGTCAGAATAAGCTTAAGTCCAGCTTATTCTGGTCATGTCTTACCTCATGCGCGAATAGATTAAAAATAATCGAAACTCTTCTGGTCCGGTAACACATGAAGTATACGATCGTAGAAGTTGGAATAGGTACGACATCCAAGCACACGCATGTTGAATGTATGCATTGATATGAAGGATGTAAAGAAAGTGTGATTTTATCTGCATATTTATAGAGAAAAGGGGACTGAAAACAGGAGGAGAATAAATATATTAAATATTAGAATAAATATGAGAAAGATAAAGAGGATGGTCTGAATTTCTGAGCATAATTTCATCAGATTCCCGGGGAGACTGAGAGCTAGTTAGTTAGTGCATGTGTTTTTGCCTTCCTTGCCCTTTGGACACGTTGGAAGATTGGAGTGTTGGAATTATTGGAGAGGTTGGTGGAGCTTGGAATGTATTCATAATAAATTTATGCTTCATTTTATGTGGACTTGTAGACGATTTCTATAAAAGATGAGAGTTCTCTGTGCATGACTATTCATCTATCTCAAGTATCTCCCCTGATGGGTTTCTATTCACGTAGCTATGATGATTCATATTACATTAGGTTGTGTCATCATCTACTACTAGAAGACTGCATGGCCATGTGTGTGTGTGTCTATGCATTTCTGCTTGTTCCTAGACTAGTACATACTGCTATTTTAGCACGTTCCGAGTTCCAAGGTCTGTAGCACTAGTAGTCATAGGCCTTGAATTTGAAAGTTTTTAACATCATTGCCAACTGGTGCACAAGCTGCAGTGGATTTATAATATGGCCATCTACTCTCTCTCTCTCTACATCTATAATATACTACTCTAGAATTTCTTTATATCCTTGGAGCTACCGCAATGATTATTTTGCATTCAGAAGATGATGGCAATAACTAACTCCTTGGTGTACACGTAGAAATACTTAACGATATGAAAAGGAAGGAACACCCGAATTTTCTGACTTTCCCCGTGCCACGTGATGATGATTTCATGATTTTCTTTTCCTTCCTGTATAATGTCCTTGGGCGTTTGAAAATAATTTGAAAATGTATAAAGTAGCTTCCCCATTTCCCCATCCCTTGCCACCACCACCAGGTCTTGAACAACCCCAGCCCAATTTGCCTTTGAAAATGTGACTTAATTAAGAAAAGGGATAACATTCAATGTATAAAATTACATTTATATGTAGAGAAGAGTCTGTCTGTATACTGAGGGGTTTTGGAGTACATGGTACCATGTAGGGTAATATGAAGAGGAAACATGAACAAGGCACACTGACGAGGATGAGACCTTCAGGCTAAACCTTAATAGTTAATTTTGATTTGGAATACTTTGGTTAGGGTTGGATACAAAGTTTGTAGAGGGGAAAGCTGACAGGCTAGTTTCTGAGCTGTATTAAGGCTTTTGGACTATAGGTACATCGTCGTGTTAGGGAGATGTAGTAGCTGGCGAGAGTTATTATTGGTTTCATTTTCCGGGTCGTTTGGTAGCTTGAAATTCTATTAAGTAACTATATTTACCTCAGGGTTACTATTGGTAGACTTCCTGTGTAGTACCTTCTACCCCTCCCAATGCGTAATCAATTTTGATGAAGGGCAGAGATCCGGTGAAAGCGGATACTTAGGTTGCGTCTGAGGGTGATGGTATGGGACGAATTAAATGAGAATAAATATACGAGAATCAACCAGACAGAGCCTGTGTTTCAAAAATTCATTTGATGTTCAAATAGGTGCTTTACGTCCTTGGTTGATTCTGTGGGGTGTGGTGAGATGTTTTTTTTGGAGTTTAGTGGGTACAAATGCTTGCTAAAAATGTAGTAGTGGCGGATGCTGGTGAAAGTGAAGGTCTGAGTGTTAATAATACCTCAAGGGACACTGGAGAAAGTCAGTCACAACTCTCAACTAATACTAATGATGCTACTTGGGTCGGTGTATCTATTTTTGGGTTTTGTTACAAATTGTTTGTTTTTTTTTCTATAGAAAGAAGAGCTGCTGACGGGCTGTCAAATTGTGGGTGAGGCAAAATGGATGATAGGTTGACAGCTGAAATATTAGCAACGTGTGATTCCCTCGGATACGCTGACAAAGACAAGTACTACAAAGATCCGAGTTGCCTTGGTCAGTGAATGTTTTTTGTACTCTGTAGATCATGTCGGGTATTATTTGTCTTGTTTGAGGACTGGGATATTGATGGACTGTAATAAAGGAACATAGTCACTAGAACTAGAAGTCGTTATTTTCGAGTTATTTGTGGGTTTTTTTCTGAGTTTTTTTTGTGATGAGAGAGGAGATAACCAGCTGAGATTTTAATTATCCCGTTCATCGTCTTGTTTTGTTTAAATTTACAAAATTGTCCCTAGTTCTTCGTTGAAATATTTATTTTCAAATTTCCTGTGTTATACAATTTAATATTTGAGATCGCTCCTTGGATCTTTTGTAGGGAAACTGAAACTGATATGGAATTCCATTAGTACCCGTTCATTGAAAAGCAAATGAGGGGAGTTACAAAACAACCGAAACTTCAAGTCCAAAATATTTATAGCATAACAAGAGATGCACTGCGGGCGGCTTTAACATGGCTTGGTTAAGGATGCTTACTTTCCAGCTTTCCCCTTTCAATAATTTGTTTGGATGGGGGAAGAGAAACCAAACCTTGTGCAATCTCGATGAGCCCCTGTTGGATGTTTTTTATTTAGGATTCTATTAGACTTTAAGGAAGCATTAGCCGTACCACTAGAAGCTATAATAATCTACAATCTCGAATAAAAACTTTACTTTTTAAGGTCGTTAGAAATCTAATAGCGTCGTGCCTTTCAGATTAAGACCTTATTCTTGATTTTGAATTCAAATGTAAATTGTTTATCATATATCGTATGCTATGATAGTTAGAGTTTGTCAGGTTTGTGGGAGCTAGTAATACTAATCTATGTCACAGGCTGCGTTAATTTATAAAAGTTTTTGGACAATTTCAGAATGTGTGAAGGATTTGCTGTTGTACTTACGTCGAGATGATGATGATCATACAGTTCGCCGCCTTTTGGGGCAAACACAAGTCGTTCAACGAGATTTATTGCCTCTTCTCAAACACTATTCAGAGGACAAGGAGCTCAGTGATACCGTTTTGAGGTTGATTATGACTTTGACGTGTCCGGCGTATCTGTTGTATCGCCAGGAGATTCCGAAGAATAAGACGTACCTAAGTTTCTATCTTCAAATTGAGCAACATTTGAGAAGCTATAAAGAAGCTTTTGTTGACAAATTGTTATGGAAAAGGCTCACTGACAGATTGAGATATTTGTTGAATTTGGAATGGGATAAATGCATGGAGAGTGATAAGCAAACACTTGAAAGGATTTTAGTTCTCATACGAGATATTCTGACTGTCCCAGCCGACATTGCAGAAGAAAAGCGAACTGATGACGAAAATTCTCTGCATGATAGGGTTAGTTTATTAGTTATGGTTGTGGCTGACAGCTTTATGTAAGCTGAGTTGTACCTAAATAAAATTATTACGATGAAATTTGTAAATTAGGTGGTGATGGTCATGCACTTGTCTGGAATTGAGGATCTATTGCTTTTCGTGGCTTCCTCGGAAACAACCAGGCAATATTGCCTTCATGTTTTAGAGGTATTGAAAAGTCTTCTTGGTTTGACTAACTTTTTAGGTATTAATTATTTGTGGGTTCGAATTTTTTTCTATAGATGCATTTCATTTACTTTGAATAGATAATTTCAGTCATGATGAGAGAACAAACGGGAGAACAGATAGCAAAGACGCAGCTCACGAGGAATGAAGAAGATAAAGTTAAAGATGACCGTGAGTTAACACTGATACGGGAAAAAGAGGCTGTGTTGCGAACCATACAATTAAAAAAATTCTCAACAAGGCATTCGCGGTTCGGTGGAACTTTTACTGTACGCGACGTGAAAGCTCCAAGTGGTCGGGACATGCTTTGTCATAAGCCTATAACCTCCACCGCGGATCTCAGTTTAGACGCGACGAAGAAAACAAAACGAACAGCAAATAATCGCATGCCAATGAAGGAAGAAGATCTCACTCGTAGGTCAACTATTCCTATTCGAATTATCCTGAAGGAATTCTGCAGCGAGTTTTTGGATGGAGCATACAACAATCTTATGCGAGTTGTGAAGGACAATATTAGCAGAGGAAGCACTGCAGAACATGACGAGACCTATTACATATGGGCAATGAAGTTCTTTATGGAGTTTAATCGCTATCATCATTTTCGGGTTAGTTATGTAAGTGAAACGATGTCTACCACTGCCTTTCACTATGTTCAAACGCTACTGGATAACTATCATGGAATGATGGTCACTGATAAGGAAAAAATTGCACACTGGTCAAAACGGTCTCATATGGCTTTAAATGCGTATCAGGAGCTTCTCTATACCCTTTTGTGGATGGACAAGTACGGAAATGAATCTGTTAAAGAGTCGTCTCGTGTCATAAAGAGTAACGTATTCTATTTACCTGAGTACCGAGAGCTATGTTTTGGACTCTTGAATACATATGATAAGGTCAAGCTATCCAAGTTGTACTTGAAGGACCTGATCGAGACAAATCATTTGTTTTTGAAAATGCTGGAAGAGTTTTCAACTTCAACACGAAGAATAATGGTGAAAACAAAGGGAAAAAGAAAGAAGAAAGCCAATATTTCAAAAAATAGTAAGAAATCGCGGCGTGGAACGCAAAAAAACGCCGAAGAGCTCGAAGAACTTTGGACAACAATTTCTGAGGATATTTCTTGCTGTTTATCCACTGAGTTTCCTGAAGACATTGGAGAAGAGTCTGGTTTAGATAACGTGATTCCATTCGATGCGGTCTCCGATGTACCCATGGATGAACAAATGGTAACCGCCGTAGAAAGGATTGCTGTTTTTCTTCATACTGGAAAGTATAAAGCGGCTGCTAGTCTACTTCGAGCTTCCAGGGAAGTTTGGCCTGAGAATTCTGAAGAATTCGGCGCGCCAGGCCTAGATACATCTGATGAGATTTTGGTCCTGAAGTCCATTTTCGTAGAAAAAGCTTCATTACCAGCGGTGTCGAGTGCCTTGCGGGGTAAGAGAAATATATTTAATTCTTGTTGAAAGTACTTCTGGGGAAATGTGGAAATGGACTAGAAGAGAGTTGGCATACTTAAGATCCGAAGGAATGCCTACTTGTATATGTAGTACTGAAATAACTATTTCTTTGTTCTCTGGTCTTCTTTTGTCACTTCTTTCCTTCCTTTCCACTTTACTTTCTTCATTCGTCTCCTGTTAATCTCTCCGCCAAGGTTCTTTACAAAGGAGGCGAGGATGAAGAATGTACCATGCAAACTAAGCCTAAGGAAGGCGATATGGTAACAGCTAAGCAGGGTATTATATTACAGAAAAGTATAAGGTTTGCTTGGTTTTGACTGTTTTAAGCTTTTTCATTTATTTCAGCGAGTGAATATTAACTAGAAATCTCAGAACCTTCTATTTCCAATGCTAAGGAGGAGAGGAGAGAAATTAAATCTCGTAACTTTTTGGTGGAAATAATAAGGGGCTGTGATTATGATGAATTTTTGTCATCTTCCTGTCACTCGAACCACCGCAGAAATAATCATGGCACATAATTCTCCTTTCCTCAAGCTGTTGCTATACCTAGTGCATCGTAATAGTGGAAAATGCAGGGAGGAATTCTGATTTCTGAGGGAGTCACATTGCACGTGTGGGGCTCGTTTGGTTCTCTGAGAATGAGTTGTGATTACTCGCCTGGAATACAGATTAGAGAGCTGACAAGATAAAAGATTTTGGGTATTTTTTAAGAGTTATTGTTGCAAGTGAATTACTCATTCTTTTCACTAAAAATCCTATAATCGTATGCAGAGACGAGGGTGGTAGTTCGTAGTTCCTCTAGGTTGGATCTAAAATTCAGGAAGTAAGACTTGAGTGTGGTGGTTCCGATTCATTTCGTCCTGCCAAGTTCAAGGCAAGTGCTAGATGTTAGAGAGGTGGGTATGAGGAAGGGGACAAGATGATTAATGAATGGGGAGGCTTCTGACATGAGATGCAATGTAATGCAATGAGATTGATGAAAATATGACAGGAACTCCGTTTCGGTGTGTAGTGATGACTGAATCGTGAAGGCTGAATTCCCAAATTCCATTTCCAGTGGTGGGGGAAGAGAGAGAAATGATTCAGGGAAAGGCGAAGAGGGGACTTCTGAAACGAAATGAAAATAATGAATGCATTTAACATTTGTTGACTTGATCATATTCATTCATAGTGGGAATGAAATGGAGCGAGGTAATCGTAATGACTCGATGGCTTTAACAGCTCTTGGAATTTCAAAATTCCTCAATGACTTAGTGGTCTATTGTCTCGGGGAGAATGAAATTGAAGTTCTCGTGATTGTGCTGAGTTGAAGGGTAGAGAGGGGAAACGAACTCTAATGGCTCTTACCTCCCATTGTAAGATTGGCCTGGTTCAAGTTTCTTCGAAGTAATTTCGGACATTTAGAAACCGTCAGAATTCAACTGTAGTGTCGAGACTAGAGTTGATAGACACTAGATACTATTTAAATTTGTTTGTTCGAATTTGTGTAGTGCCCCATACATAATGGATTTTATGGACAGCTTTTTCTGGGAAATTGTTTTGAAAATTTTGAGATTTATAGTTTAAAAGTTTATAAGGTTGTGAATAAGTCTAGAGTCTGAAATTTCGCGTGGAATGGAGTTGAGTTGGAAAGTTTGAAGGTTAGGAAATGTAGTATTAAGTTGCCTCCAATTATAACTAGTTGTATCAATTCTGTTCAACAGCCCAAGCTGGATTGTCTCGTCTTTGTTTGGTTCTTCATTATTAGCTTTGACTTTGGTTCGCACATATCTACACAGGTTTCTCTTTGAACTGGATCCTCTCCGTTTTAGGGAGAATTGGTAAAGGAACGGAAAGTGATTATTTGATGACTCTTTATCGTCTACATAATAGAAATCATGGCCAGCAGAGTGGAAATTAGAGATTGCGGCTCGGAAATTTGCTTTCAATTTTAATATGAGCAATAATATTGTGTACATGATACGGTGGAAGTAAAGTAGCTGTGACCATCCATGAGGGCATGCCTATGAGATAATGGTGCTAAAAACATGTTGATGATGATGACGACGCTGTGCAAAAGATCGTATCAACACTACCACCACCAGCTATCTGAACACGACCAAAGCTGGCAGTGACACTTTCACTTTCCCAAATGCCAAAAAGAACATAGTACGGAGGATGATATCAGAAGGGCTGTGTGGTATAACTCGCCTGATTTTGGTTGAACAAACTGGAATTTAGCCATGCGAGGTAAAATTTATCTCCGGAGCCAATTATCCCAGTTGAGTGAACAAGTGTCGATGTCGAAGTTGCCTTTTGCACTAGTTCTCTAGGAATACAAGGTGGTACAGACGGGGGACAATAATATGATAGAATATGTCATCGAATATTTAGACTCAGATGAATGATCCTCTATTCTATCTTGCTGTTTCTGGATTGGAAGGTCCGTCTTGTAGCATTTACAAGTAGGTTTATATTTAGCACGGTTAGGTGAGTCCAGTTTACTTTGTAACGGAAGATACAATCCCCAAGCCCTGGAAATATTTTGTTGACGGATAATATCACTGCAGAGGGCACTTGGAAATAGGATGAATTGATGATAAGTGACAGAATGCAGTGAAATTTATCTCTGAATTTGGTTACAGAAAATGGGAAGGGTATGGTTTCGAGAAAGTAGGGCAGCTTTAAAGAATTAAGGGATATAAAGTAAATGGCTTTCATTAGGGATGTAACTGATAACTATCCCGTTGCTGGCTTAACTAAATCGGGAAAGGGGTGCCGTTTCCTTTTTCACGCTCACAAGTGCGAACCATTACATAACTGAATTAAGATTACTAGCCCGAATCTCATTGGTAGTCATTGCATGGTGTTGGGGATAAGAGTATCTAAATATATATACGGGATAAGGCTGGAGTATCCCAAGTTTAAGGAGCTCGAAGAATAAGAGAGAGAGCCTTGGATTTTAGAGTTCTCAAGTAAATCAAATTAGTCCGTCTGGCTGAGAGTTTTAAAAATGAGAAGGCTTAATATTCTTCTCATTTTATTGGATGGTTTAACCAGGAATTCCTTATCTACTTACTACTTACTTAGTTTGAGCTCTGAATGGGATGAAATTTCTCTGAAAGCGAGCGAGGAGAATCGTAAATCATATCTTCTTAAACTTTAGTCTAATTAGCTTTTTCTTTTAGGTTTCCATCTCTCTATATGAGCATAGGATGTAGATAGTGTTTACGAGGTTTGAGGAATAAACAGGATCAGAAGTTAAGGGACTAGGGGAGAGATCAGCTCAGGAGATGAGTACAAGGAAGGACCTTTTCCTTACGCACACTCAAGTTTAAGTCAGCATTAGTCTTGAGGAAGTCTATTGAATTGAAATGCAATCGTAATTTGGAGAGTAGAATACTAGAGGATCTAGAATGTCACTCTCGGGGGACGCTCACTCCCGTCTCTATTTCATAAAACTAGCCTTGAAATGAAACTCGAAGAAAGGATTATGGTCTGTGAGACTGCAGTTGGATCGTTGGATGGAACTTGGTGAAGCAGACCGTTTGTCTGGAAGGAATCAAGAAGGAGAGAAGCTTCTAAGTCACTTAGGCCTCTTTTTTGATATCAAGAAAAGAAATAAAAAAAGCTGGGATATCATCGTAAGCAGAGCCCAGCAGCCTCGTGTTGAGCGATGTGGGATGTACACTTTCCCTCTCTGAGATAGCTCGACTTTCCTACAGTTCCTAGAGCAGGGAGAGAGTTTTCTTCAGTTGAAATTGGATGTGGAGGATGGAAGGTCTAATGAAACCTGAGCTGCTTTATCGATTCTCCACTGTTTTTTACAGAGTTGACATTTCCCTGGGTATTTTTTTCTTTGAAAAAAAAACTTTGTGAACTCTACTGGAAATTGTTCTCAGGAATATCTCAATTATGTTTTTGTACTCACGTTTTTGTTCAGGTTTGAAAGGATCGTATGGTATTTATTTATTTGTGCTTTCTTCATGAGATTAAAGTTTGTTTTTAATTACTTGTAAAATATTAAAATAGCTTTGATGGACGTGTTCTTTGAGAACTGGTAAGAGGATCTAAATGCGTCATTATGGTTAACGTAGTAGGAGGCTGGCTGGGTTGGAATGTTAGGATTGAGAGTTAGGAGGTAAAAGATTAATCAAGGAGGATTTTGAGATAAAGACTTTCTTGGAAGAAGTAGGTTGATGAAACGCTGTAGGAGATGAAAAATTACTGAAGGGTCTCAGCCAAGAGATCGGATTCCAGCCTTCGGGTTAGCCTTGTTGGTGGGCTGCATTAGCTAGTCTCGTCCTATGTTCTTCTAGTGTTACAATGGAACTAATTAAATGTGCTGTCTATATATGGAGAGACTATCCATATCTTTACTGGGAAGGCTGAAAGTTGAGAAAGGATTAATGAAATCGAGCATCAGGGACCTAAAGGGTTAGAATTCTAATGTAACCCTATTGATTTTATTGAGTAAACTAAAGACAGCTACAGGGGCAGGTAGGGGATTCTTACGACCCAGTTTTCACAGCTAAGGTTTCGCTCTCAGGGTCTACGATTCGTCTTAATTCTGGGAACGAACGAGTCGTAAAACTTCTTGAGATATTTCTCGGGGAGATGTTGGAGGATATTTTGGGCCCAGTCTCTCAGGCTCTGTGTAGAAGATAAAGTTTGAAAGTTTAGGATGTTTGTGTTTCTGGCAGCTGATGCTACATACTGATTATTTCTGAGTGAATTGTACTGTCACTCTTCACAATGGAGACTTTGGGTAATGGGTTGTCATAGCTGGGGGCTGAATGTTTTGACAGCGTCGTGAAGTACCAAGTTCGCTGGGCAAGTGTAAATTTTTACTTCTTGTTCAATTAAGTATTCTCTTAGAGGACATCAGAGGACACAAGAGTGAGAATGAAACGGGTGAATTATGTGTATGTTTTGGGGAAAAGTTATTTGAATAACCAACGGTAGAAGCTCGACACCAAGGCATTTATGCTTCTAGAATTTGTTGACATAGCATTTACTTTATTGTAGTCTCTGAAATGCACTGCTTAAGCATCCCGTTCGTCTAGGTTAAGACTGCAATCTGCATGTCATTAAACGTTGTTGATTCTAAGTGTCTGTGACTGACTGGTCTTTGTGCTTTGCATTTAAGAGTGAAAGTAAACATTCGAGAGTCCCGATAGAAGTGTCTAGAAATCTAAAAGGGGGAAACACACAAATAGAGAGATGAAGACAGCAAGTGAATGAGTCTTAAATGGAAACCAAGTCAAGCTCTAATTATTGTTTCCTGCTTCCTTCTTCCTTCAAAAAAGGAGGAAAGGAGTTGCAGTGTGGCTCTATCATCTATATACAAATATGGTTCTTGGGAACGAGTTGTCTTCCTTCCATTAAACATCGTTCGACTTGGATTGTTTCTTGTATATTCTCTTGAGTTCTCTGGTAGTGGCATTGCTTTTGGCATTGGAGTCTTTAATATCTTCTGGGATTAAATCTCTTGCCAGTTCGAAAGAAGCTGGATGGGAATATGAAAGATTTCTAGACTTTTCTTAACCTTTTGTAAAATACTCTATACTCTCGTCAGTAGTCCATGAACTTGGACTGGGAAATATTTATGAGCTCAGCTAGAGACACGGAAAATGCAATTGCCAGAAATGCAATGAGATGCTAGTTGCCACTGGCTGGATCTGGATGTTGAAAGCTCTTCCACCATATTCTCTCTATTTTTTTGTATCTTTCTCTAGTTTCTCCTCTCCGCTTGTTTATCTTAGCCTTTTGTTTTATTCAAGAGAAATGCGCTATTAAATCCTACATCCTACCAAGTCAAAAGATCCGGAGGCTTCTAGAGTGGAGAGGCTGCTGTGCGTAGCCGAGGGAGAAGGGGAATATAAAAAAATCGGGATGTTGGAGACAAAATTAAAGAATGAGTTTCAGTAGGAAGTATTGATTTTCGATTCCACTGTACTAAATTGAGAAGAGATACGGAACAGCCGGTTAGGTCAGAGGCTGAAGGAAAGACCCTTTCGGATCGGAAATTGGGAAGCTATATTTTGTAAGGTACGTGGGAGTAGCAGGTCTACTTACAGAATAGATGCGTATTTATATAGAATCTTAAGTAAAAGGGATCGGGTTTGCATGTAGCATAAACACATTGAAATTGAAAGAGAAAACTGTGACGAATAAGAAATAGGCTCAAGATTGGTATTTGAAATTCATTTATGAAGGGTTATTAGTCCTTGTTCACTTAGCTGATGATAACTAGTTCATTGTATTAAATAAGATTATGTAAAATAGGGAGGGGGAAGTTCTGATGAGACGGTGAAGTCAATTGGTTTCCTAGAGAGCCAAACGAACACCTAGACACACAGCACCCTTTGCGTTTTTGGTGGTGGCAGTATGAGTGAATATAGAGAATGCAACGGATTATAAATCACATGTCAACTGATCCGGCTCCCCCCTAAGCCAATTAGTAATATATAATATAATAATATAAGAGAGAACTCTGCTGTGTTAGAGTTACGTAAGTGTTAGAGTCAGCATCCTGGTGAATACACTGGATATTCTATGGATGTGGATGCATATTGAGCCGGGAGAACCAGAAAAGATAGTAAGTTTCGATTGAGCTTGATACCCGTGTAGACCTTCATATGAGGGGATGTAAACCATCAGAGCTGTAGAATAATACATAGCAGCTTGATTCAATTTAATTAATTCTCTCTCAGATTTATTCGCACCTTTCCCTTCTTGCTCTCTCTCTCTCTCTGTATGAAGCCCTTTGTCTTCCATGCTTGAATTTATGAGACCAAAGATCTGCTTTGTGTTCACTTTTTGGGTCTATAATTTATTTAGTATATCAATGTACTCAAGTCATGCCCAAAATCACGTGTATAGATACAATTGTATTCATTTCCAAGTTGCTTACATGATACAATATCCCTAGGTCGCTAGTTATCTTTAGAACAATACATATATTGTAGTTAGGATAATACCCCTCCTATGTATGGCTAGGTTATATTTTTAGTTCGATTTACAGTAGTTGAAATATATATTGTGTATAGTTATTTATATGAATAATATATATATGTATATATTTATAATGTATTTAGTAATAGTATAGTGGATGTGATTACGTAGATAACACTACGGTTATCTAATTGTATCCGGAGAAAGTATAGTAGCTTATGGGTATGTATATTCATATAGTGCTCTAATTAGCAAGTTCCGTTCCATAGAGTTGATATATAAAGTTTTCCGCCTCAGCTCTCTATAGGCCCAGTGCTTTTCATTGGGAATGACAGCGTGTGAAGAGTTACATTGGAATTAAATTAATTCCCCCGTGCCCCTGGAAACTGGTCGTTAGCACCGGGTTGGGTGACTTTAGGTGTCAACGTGATCAATTTACGATCTTTCACCCTGCCTCGTGACCTGGCCCTGGGATGTGCTCCTTTCCTTGATATTGTTATGTATGCTTTTGTGAGGGCAAGAGTAAACTTTGAAACTTACTGATCAGTCGTACTGTTGAACGGATATAGCTTTTCGTATGAATCGATCGTTGGTTCATCTTCATCTTAAAATGGTTTAACCCTTCAGAGAAGGTTTGTGGTAAAGGGACAGTAACTACTGGGCCTGATGTGTTTGTATATAATCCTGCATGGGTAGGGTAAGGAGTTATGGAAGTGAGGTGAAGTGGTTTTGAAATATCGTGTCAACTACGTGGACACCCTGATGAAAATGGGATTTTGCGGGTGTTGAGAAACAAAGCCACCGTAGACCACAACAACAAGGAGAATCGGGGCGTGGGTGGTGAAATGAAAGGAATTAAATGGGTTGGAATTTAATGTGAGATATGGGATGTGGTACTACTAACTTGTAACTTACTGTTTGTATGAGTGCTTTGTGATGTCTTATATGTATAAGTTATGGATTTAGATATTTAAACACGGAATCGTTGGTAGTGGTGGTGGTGGCTACATCATCTTTTGGATTGGAAGCACTTTTTCCTTGTCTTGTACAAGAAGTTGTGTAGTAAGTTGAGGATGGAGTTTCTCTAGTATTGTCTCTCTTTCCCGTCCTTATTGAATCTATATAAGTGAGCCTGTGCCTGGTTCCCTAGTTGTTCCTTGTGGAAGCAGTGGGACTTTACTTGAGATTTGAGTAAGGTGGAAGGGAAGTGCGAGATTTTAATGAGGATAATTAAAATGGAACTGAGCCGTGGTAGTATGGTAGGGAGGATAGGACGTGACTTTAGATAGAGTTTTGTTGGAGCTTTGAGCTTTTTCCACTACTCTGTGTGTATTTGACTCACGTTGCATGTAGAATGTACCTAGTCCTAAGTTGAGTTAGACGAAGAAGACACGAAGGATAGGAGGTTGGGATTTTAAGAGAGGAAAATAATAATGGAGGAAGAGGCGGAAGATTCTATCACGTCTCATTTCAGCTCTGAAGTTTTCAAGAAATCCTTCTTTCAGAACGAGATGGGCCATTCCATTACTTTAGTGCTGGTTATAAGGTTATAATGTATAGTGTGGCTGTGTCAGATCCTCTGTGTTCCATGTCTCTCTCTCTAGATGTGTGTTAGAGTAAGTAGGATTGTATGTAAGTAACTAATTCTCACTCTTGCAGGGTTCGGAAGTCAAGTCATTTTCCCTTTTAAGAAGACAAGAAACGACCAAGATCAGAGTTTACTTTACATTATATATGAACTTTTTTCTTCTTATTTTCTTCATAATATTCTTGTGCCTCCGAGCCGAGCTCATAAGGTTAAGATCTTAGGTTACAGAGGGAAATTCAGTTCATCTTCAGTTTTCTCAGATGCCTCATGTTATGTGATAGATGTCTTCATTCTCTAAGTAGAGTCGATTGGATATTCCACTCAGCTCGACTTGGTCGGAGTCTTCAGAGTCAAAGTCTTTGGGATGTTGATTGTGACCGTGGTTTGGGGTGTATGGATCTCGCCTTCGATTTCGTCCATCCTTCTTTCGACCGAAGCGAGTGTAGGACATCCTCGTAGTTGTGGGTGTACTACCACTTTCTCCTTCTCCCTTTAATTAGTAGAGAAAAGGAAAAAATTAGCTGTGGCTTCCGACTTTCTCAGAAATAAGAGGACACTACAGAGGAGAAAGCGTCAGAATCGATGGTGAAAGTTGGGGAACTTTCACTCTGGAAAGAATACTAAGAGTTTCCCTGAAATGAGCCCTGTCTCTTCCATCCTAGCGACACATGACACTGCGGACTTGTCACTATGCAATTATTACATTGTATTTGTATTAGGAGAGTCGAATTTCATGAAAACTGTTTTGTGAACGCTTGTGTAGAGGCTCCATTGTGTTTGTCCCGTTTCGGAGAAATCATTAGAGGGAAAGGCTAAGCAATCTCTGAGGAATGGAATGAAATAAAAGGCGGAGAAAATTAGATGTTGGAAATTGTCTCGGGGAGTAGAAAACAGTCAACAAGGGACTTTCTAATTTAGACGTACAACGCGTCAGGACTGAGTTGAGTGTAAGAAAATGAGATGGTGAGTGGGGGTTGAAAGAGTTTGAGAAGTAAAATGGATTGCTTCCAATTCCAACACTGTCGGCTTGGGCATTGCATGGTTCACTTTGACATGGACAAAAGTCGATTGGATCAGATGGCTCTCTATCTATAATGCGTGGTGATATCATCGAAAAGCTTTCAGTGGACATTTCGTGGGTCATTTGTTAGCTAGGTTGAAGGATTCTGTTTATCTAGACTGACTTTCTTTTCTTGGGTATGGAATATGAGGAAAAAACCCAGTCCAGTCTGAGTTTGACACATCAAGATGCGGGGCAGAGGATCATGATGGAATAAAATGGGTGTCGACTTACCGAATTTCTGCTACCCGTGTTGCAGTAAAAGTTCCCCGATCCTCTTTTTGCAAAGCGGTAGACTCCATAGCTTATGGAAAGAAGGATCAAGATCGAGGCTAGGCAGGTCGCTGCAGAAATAATAAGCGTCTTTATAATAATCCCACTGCTCGTAGATTCTTGGGTGTTTGTGTTGGGATTGGCTGAATACGCTCGTCTCAAGTAGAAAGCTTCTGGTCGTCTATTTCTCCCGTTCCCCTGTAATTTGAAGAGATAGGTTTGAAATATTCAGTTTACAATTACTATTACAAGGCCCCATTTCAGTTAGTGTTGAAATTTTAAGGCGGCAGAGGAACGAGTTGAACACTAGGTAAAAACAGACATCGGGATATTAGAAAGTAGAACTGGGCTGCTGTGTGATCTGGAGCCACACACGAGAGGGAAAAAATCATAGAATATTCCACCTTCATTTGGTTATGAAATTTTCTCCATAATTTGAGTAATTGAACGGGTACGTGCGTGCATGAGCTGTGTAATTATTTTCCAAGGATAGGATAGCCCTCTAGCCCTCTAGCCCCGCAACTATATGCCTCCTCGTCTCCTCAAATTGTCTATCCACATTCAAAGGGTTATTACACATTTAGTGCTAATAGAATATGTTTTTTTAGTGGAAAATTTTATTCAAATGAAGGGATCACATGCATGCTCAGTTTTGCAACCGGAGGTTACTGAGGCTTTGGTCTGCCTGTCTGCAAGGAAACCATAACTAAGTAAGTGACACTAAAGGGGAAAAAGTATTATTGTGCATGGAGAGTGCAGCGTGAAAAAGTTTTTAACACAATTTATAAGTTCCATTTCATCATGTTTAGTCCGGAGTTCGTGTCATGGGTCGTTGGACGAACAATGAATTTCTTTGCCTACATTCTTGTGTATTTTTTCCCCTCTCCTCCATCTCTTCAGAATGTATGAAAACCTTATTACTAAAAGTACCAAGTTTCTTATGTGCTGAATCGTTGAATGTAAAAAAAAATTAACATTTTCGCTTAGAAGGAAAGTAGGACAAGTAGAAGGAGCTGGTGTATAAGTCTATAGTACTTTGAACAGAGATGGAAGAAAGTCGAAAAATGAGCTTGGGCGTTCTTAAAGAAAAAAATAGCACTTTCTACTCTCGACATTCCCCATTGATGACTCTCATGCTCTACTATGTATGTGCCCTGTGTGTAGCTATTATAGCAATTTCATGTAAGAGGCTCAACACAAGCTTGTCTATCTTCCCAATTTGCAAAAAAAAAATCTAACTATATTTGCTCAGGACATGTTGGCATTTCTAAATGTTCGGGCAGCTGAGTAATGTGTGGCTCTTATTGCCCTGTCTCATGCACCCTGGATTCCATAGAATACAGATAATATGTGAGATGTGACCTCATTTTGCATGCGGACTCTTAAGGGCTTTTATGAAGGGGAGTTAGTTGAAAATTCAATATGTTTAGGAGTTCATCCTATTACATTAGCATCTGCCGTTATTACATCATTTCGGGCTCCAGGTTTCATTGCTAGAATGTTTCCCTTAAGTCTATTTTCGCAGGATGGGTTTCGTGATAGTTGATTACTTTGAATAGAGGCCGATGGGATAGAGTTTGGACTGAGGGCGATGGTGGTTTGAGATTATAAACTGGTCTTTGTTATAATAGTAGAACGTCTACGCATAATATTCGAATGAAGAAGAAGATGAAGGACTTACAGGGGAGTGACTATTGGAGTGCTTGGGAACTCTATCTCCGTCAAGACGTCCTCCTGATGGCAATCCATCAATCGGTTTCGGACCCGTTGCTTCATCATACATCCCGGAGTCTCCTCTCCTCAGACTCTCATCAATAATTGTGTTATCATCATTTGTCTTTGTCTTGCTAACAGTCTCTGTTCTTGGTCTTGCGATTGGGATGGAAATTGTGGGTTTTTTATTACCACCTACACCACCATCACTTGTACTACTGCTAAGATCTTTGGAATCGGAGCTTCTGCTACTTTTCCAACTGTAGTCAAAGTAAGATCTGGTCGGGACGGCGTCTGTGTCCAAGTTAGTAGGAGAAGCAGTAGTACTATTGTCCCTATCGGTGATCTTATCGCTTTCACTGCCACCACTTCTACTGTTTCCACTAGTAATATTATTATCACTCGGAGCTTTCTCCAGGACCGTATCTCCTACTGTGGGTATAGTTCCACTTTTAGACCGATCTTTTGAACGACTGTTGGTCGAACCTGGAAACAAGAGACATAAGTTTTTTTTAGAGAATTATTGGAATGAG
The DNA here is from genome assembly GCA_034694785.1 of Agrenia bidenticulata. NCBI lineage: Eukaryota > Metazoa > Arthropoda > Collembola > Entomobryomorpha > Isotomidae > Agrenia > Agrenia bidenticulata. The sequence goes on from JAQFYM010000274.1 coordinate 62,630, forward strand.
GATTTATTTTTTGGGGAGAGAGAAAGTTTGAGAAAAGCATCTTTCGTCTGTCTCTCTGGTTAGTTGGAGGAAGAGGAGAGGAGCTAACTCGATTTTTACAACTCTATTATTTATGATTACGATCTATGAAAAAACCAGGAGATGAAAAGCTGGTTGGAAAATTACATCTTTGGTTGGTGGTGGTTTTACGGGGGAGAAATTGATGGAGAATTGCCTTCCTGTTACGTTCTATGGTGACGGGGACTGGCTAGAAGCTTGTGTCAGTAGTGTTGAGTTTTATTATTGATATGGTAGAAGATATAGCTGAAATGATGGGTTCAGTGATAACTTTTTATTTTACAGTCTAGTTTTATCCTTTCTTTCAACTAATTCGGCAACTTTACGAGGTAATCAAGGACAGGTGGCACGGGTCATGAGAATAAGCTTTTGGGGAGATGAAAAGTATAAAAAATGGAATTCCAACAAAGCGGATTACCTCGAGAATCGGCCGGACTCATGGACTGCTGTAATACCCCCTCTGGCAAAACTGTCTCTCTCTCGCTAGACTTATTAAAGCTACTGGACGGTGAGCTGAAATTGGAAATTGGTTTGCTGCTGTTGGATACATTTTTTGTTCCAAGTCCACTCTGGACTGGTCGGCTTTGAGTATCTGGACCACCACGAGTAGAAGCATCAGGAGCATGTGGTACGTTCTCAGGAGAATTAGTATTCAGAGCATTTGTCACTTTGTCTAAAGAACTCAAAGAGGATTGGCTAGAAAGGCTGGGAGAGTTGCCACTGTAATTTTGTTCTTCTGGGGTCAGTTCTGTAAAATCTAGAGGGATTTCCTCCAAAGAGTTATCGTCGAGGTCGAAAATTTGTGATGAACCTGGTGGCTGGGTTGAGAGTTGGGAGAGTACGGAGGAGTTCACATTTGCCACTTTCACTCCTTTCAAGCCAAGTGGCTGGTCACACACTGGCTCATCAACAACCGTCCGTCTCCTCATTAGCTCATGAATGGCAGAGCCGTATAAATCTTGACAGTCCCAAGGATTCCCACTAATCTTGACAACTTGAAGATTGAGTTCGGAGAGAGCATTAGAAACCAGATTCAAGTCCTCCAACTCACATCTCTGCAAGTTTAACTCAATCAGATTGGGAAAGTGTGTGAGTCCGGACTCTTGGATTAGTTTTAGTGCAAAATGGGGCGAGTCGTCAAGTTCCAGGATTTGCAACTTTTGTAAAGAGCTGAAGGAGGTTGTGTCAAATTCAATAGCCTCCATCAACCTGGATAAATGGAGGAGAGATAGTTTTTGCAAGTTGCCGAAAGCAAAACTTACAATCACTTTGATGGGATTTTGGGACACGTCAAGCGTCTGGAGTTTACTCAGGTTGGCAAAGGAGTCCCGGTAAATCACGTCGATTTGGTTGGATCGGAGGTCCAAGTTTTTTAGACTTATGAGGTCGGCGAAGACATATGGTGGCAGGGAACTGATTCTATTTCCATGTAAGTTGAGCTCCTGTAGATTCCGGAGGATTTTAAAGTCACTTCCCGATAGATTGAGAATTTGGTTGTCCTCTAGATGCAGGGACTGGAGGGATGGTGGTAAATTTACTGGAGCTCTTGTCAACCTATACAAGCACATAGTGGAGACTCAAGTCAACAGTCCAATATTACTTTAGCTTCTTTTGAATCTATACCAATGTAATGCAATCTTCTCTACCAGAAGAATCCCACAGCAAGAGATTCTTGGAATATCTGTGACATTTTCTTTTAGTCTAGTCTACTTCCTTTGTAATTCTTTTCCTTATGTAATTCTACTCGCTGAAGAGGCTCTTCTGAGCATCTAGGATTCAATATCCCGTGGTGGTGGTGGTAAGTTTTCCTTTTTTAGCAACCGTGTCTCTTCAAGAGATTCGTTTTGCTATTGCTCCCTTTGAGCTTTTCGGGAAAATAAGGGCACTGTGGTTATGCCATACCGTTTGCAATTTGGCCAAGATTCTTTCGAAATTTACTTACCCTTAACTCGTACAATATGAAAGCCCGCATGGGTCGTTGTCATGCAATTTGTGCAAAAAAGTACGATCTAAGAAGGGAAAACTCTTTTTCTCTCTTTCAGCTCCCTGTAATTTACCCCTTTTCTTCTCAACTCTAAAAGTGAGGCTATGTTTCATAAGGACTTGGTTGTTAAAAGTTTGAACACTAAGAAATTCAGAGAAAGAAAACTTTGGGCGATAATCATTATGATAATGACGATCTATCTGCACTTGGCCTTCCCCTTTAATATACATAAAAAATATTGTTCCAGCTTGTATGTGGGTATAAAGTATAAACTTCATCAAATTTATCTTCATCCGTGTGCTCTAACTGGAGGAATAAAATGAGGATTTTTTTTGTACAGAAAAGACAATCTAGTGCATGGTTTTTCAGAGAAAAGTTCCTGATCACAGAAGAAGTTTTTGATGTGTTATTTGCAAGAAATGAAGCCACCTTCGTGATATGGGTATCTTCTTTTGGTTTTAAATATCAAGATCATTATATTCTAACGGTTCTGAGGATAAGAAATAAGAATATTGGGAGTTGAGATTTGTGTCGACTGTAGAGTGTAGAGAGACTATATCTTGCTCTACGTCACTTTTTAATAATATTCCTTATTAGTTTGGTTACTACTTTAGGAAACTTTCCCTTCCCCCTTTCTCTCAAAATCATAACTCCATAATAATACATCTAGAGACATTAGATACTACTCCATTGTCTGAACCAAATGTAATCTTATTGGGAAAAGTTTGTGGGAGGAAGTTTGGAGGATTATGATTGTGTCGAAGGACTAAAGAATTTCCGAGAATTGAATCCCCCAGGCCGAGATTGAGCATTAGCATCACATTCACCTACACAAGTTGCTAATCCTTCATTCCTTGTGATTTGTCATTCCATCAGCCCCCTTTATCGGACTTAAGGAGCATCTCTGAGATGGTATTAAGAAGTGCACATCCTCTCTTCCACTCGGCCTCTAAAGGATGAGCTTTGGGAACTATAAATTTTGTAAATGTGCGTGGAATTATCATGTTTACCCCCATAATTCCAGGGCTTAAAAGTTGCTTATTTATTCACAAGATAAGTTGAAGATGGAGAAAGAGAGGAGAGAAAGTAAGTATTCTTGCTATTACATTGGGTTTCTAGCTTTAGGAGGAAAGTTTGAGCTTGTTCCCAGTAAAGTGAAAGTTAGAATTGGGAAGGTTTAAAGGAAACAGACCATGGCATATAGAGCTGGGAGAATTGTAGTCAGTAGTGGCCATGTACAAAAGTATCTGTCTGTATAAGTAGCTAAATCCTCGAAGGGATCATTACGATGAGAAGGAATTACGCTGAATTACTTCCCTTTCTTTCCAACCCATGGAATCATCCTGTCCTCTAATTCTAAAAGCTACACACTGCTTGAAAGAGCTTGTACAGTACTCAGGTTTGTTAAACTACCATGTAGGAAGTGGATGGTAGGGGAGACTCGCCTGGGTTAGCTGGGTCTCTTTTAAAGTTGCAAAATTTAGAAGCCAAGTCTGCTAGCTTTTCGTAATCCGAAAGCCCTTGGATGCTCTACTTAAGTTAAAATATAGTGTAGTGGTAGCTTTTTACCCTGAGCTGGCTAATTTTATGTGGATGTTATGTTCACTAGTGTAATGTACGGTAGGAGTAATCTACAATAATGAGCCTACAAAAATTACTTAGATTGCCTGAAAGTTTACTCTTGTAGAGAGGCTGGAGCATTAAAGTAAAGTTGTGTAGCTTTACTATCTAACGTGCTCTAAATTGGGTACTTTACTGTCTACTAGTGTATACGGGTGACTAACCTATTGCCATTCATCCAAAGGCGAGTTAGGAATTCAAGTCGACCGAAAGCATCCTCCTCCACAGTTTCAATAGCATTTTCGTCCAGTACTAGAAGGCCCACGTTGGGATAGCTCTCAAAGTCAGTCTGCCGGATGATCGTAAGATTGTTATTAGCACATCGGAAGTCACGCACGGTTTTTGTCAGGCTTGTAGGAATAGAGGTAAGTCCGACGTGGGACACGTCAACAAATTGAACTCGGGAATTCCAATAAAATCCGGGCAGGAGGTTGGAGACCGGGTTGGATGACAGGATTAAATGGGCTAGGGCTGGCAAGTTAGAAAATGTGGACGGGTCGATAGATCCCAATGCATTCGAGTCGAGATTTACGTATTGGAGGTGCCGGAGGGTCTGAAATATAAACAAGAGAATTGTTTTCTGTTATCGTCTTTTGAACTGTCCCTATAGGCTATTTATGCAAGAGAAGTTTCAAAAGTTACTTTAGACTCTGTATTGTCTATTATTGTATGATGTCCCCTTTGGCTTTGTTCGAAAAGCTCATAGAGTAGACGGAGCTAGATGGTTGAATAAAGGTTGGACATTCAATTCGGTTTCCTAAGTCACTACTAACAAGGAGAGAGGGAAAACCCGTGTCGACTAACAGCCCTGTGAAAGACCATAAAGTCTGGGAGGCGTAGCCGAATGGAGTATAAAGTGTAAATAAACATGTGTTTATGTATTGTATTACATAACATAAAAGCATTTGGGCTGAAATTGAATGAGAATGAGGGGAAGTCGGGACAAAAGAGATGGAAAGAGGACAGACCTCATCTCTGGTGCCATCAGCGGGATCGAGATTGGAGACTGAGTTGTATACACACGATCTTGGGACTATAACACATAGATTTGTCCATGTACAAGAGGAGGAGTGGAAATGAGTCTATTTACTCTCCACGTGTCCTTTCTTTATATACGAAATGAAGAGATAACTTTTTCACTCTGAGAAAGCACAAAGTTGGTGACTTTTGAGAAGGAGGGGACGAAAGTTGATTTTGGAAGTATGAGGTAATAAATGTTGGAGAGAGGGAAGGGAATTGAGTTAAGAGTTTCATACACGTGATGGAGCGAGTTTTGAGAATAAGAGATTTATGATTAGATTAGGTGAAAGCGGGTAAGGGCATGGTTGGTAAAACTGACCTGGAATGTAGTGGGTTGGAGGTATGAAATCCGATTATCCCTGAGATTAACACTCTCGAGGCCCTCCATGGTCCCGAGCTCATAAACCTGTTGCAGGTTATTGGAGGACAAGTCCAATATCTTGAGCCTCTTGAGCTTTCCCCCACCAACAAAATAGCTCAATTTATTTTGACTCAAATCTAAAATTCTGAGTTTCAAAACCCCAGAGTCACCCCCACTAGTAGATGATTGTAGTGCTGGTGGCGTGAGACCGGAGGAGGAAGACAGATGAGCTGAGAAAAAGTGCCGTTCTTCACTTCCCAAAGTTGTTGATGGTGATGGTCTACTTGTATATAGAGGCGATAAGGAGAAAGTCTCATTGTCTATTTCCTCCAGGGAGTTTCTTGTGAGAGATAACTCTGTGAGGTTGGAAATTATTTCCAGAAAGTCCCTTCCACTCAAGAACCTTACACCATACTCATGAAGTTCCAGCCGGGTTGGGTATATTTCACCAGGAGAGTCCGACTCCGCCAACGACATTGTGTAAATCTTGGGGAAACGGGTCAATAACTTATCCCCTGTACAAGTTCTCACTCGGTCACAATAGCACTCTATTGGACACTCACCTTGGCAAAAGGTTCCGAGGATTGTCAACATAAGTGTCAGTGTGGTCCTCATCTTGGCTTCATTCGGATCCCTGACTCCAGGACTTTGAATCTAATTCACTAATTCGCACTAATCGACTTCCACTTAAGTCCAGGGTCCAGTCTAAATATTAAGGACAGGTTCTCACCATTCTTCACTAGTGGCCTAGACTCGTCTTCTAGTTGTAGCACGGTATTATTATTTCTAAAGAATTTGTACTCGTATGTGATTCTCACAGTTTCTCCCCTGATCTTATTTTTTTAAACGTCTTGGAATTGGAATATTACATCTGTTCGTCCCTATGCTAGTTTCGAACTCGGTTAACAAGTAGAAATACACAGATAAGTGTTCAAAGCATAGATTACGTGGTTCGTTTTGCAGTAATTTGATTAATTTAAGCTTCCCTACTCTCGCGTTAAACACAAGACACTGCGAACGTTCCCTTCTGCTCTGCTTTCCATGACTCCTAGTAGATCTGAGGGAGGAAGGCGGCTAGTTTGGCAGTGGGAGATTGCCCCTTGAGTGAAAGTTGTTTTGCAACGTGAGGAGTTTATATTCTGGAGTGAATATTATTATTCCTGTGGCTTGGAGAGAAGAGTATTCAGCCGTGAGAAGTTGGAGAGTTGAGACCTCACGCTTGGACTTGATCCCTTGAGAGGTTCCCTTCTCGGAGTTATTCATGACTCTTGTTCAGAATCCGAACTGAGGAAAAGAGTCTCATTGACTCCGGTTTTGTATGCTCTCTGGTCTGTGTACATCACGGATCTCGGCAAGGCCACGCCGGCGCTTCTTCCTGCTTCCTATATGGAGGAACTGAGTGGAATCAAAAGTGTTTTGAGTGGGATTGATGCTCGGATGTTCCTACTACTGGTTTCTGAGCGCTTCTATCTATAACACGGGTATGATATAAATGCCCAAGTCCGGCTTTGCAGTTCTGAGTTCTGGAGATCTTATTGCTCTGTGAATAGGGATTACTCTTGAAGCTCTGCCACACTGTTGGGGTTTCCACACTCGTCCGTCCATATATTTCTTGATGGGTGGACTAACTAAAACAAACAAGGTGGTGTATCCGGAGAGTGGAATCAGGTCGTTATTGACGGGTGAGATGCATGTACTTGCTGGAGAGATATTTTGTAAAATTTTCTAAAGTCGATATGAGTTTGTCCTGCAGCTTGTTGGGCTGGGGATGCTTTGGCAGAAAAGTTGTATTGACCATGAAGCGTGGAGAAGGAAGATTATATTATATTTATTATGTTATTTTGAACTGTTTCATTGGCACAGGGTCTTTATTTGTAGATTTGGAAAGGCATTCATGTAGGATTAGTGGATTAGTTAGTTTTTGGACTGGATGTGAAGGATCTTTGCTTTGAGTTGTATCAAGTTTGTCATTAAAAAGTGATGAGTAGGATCTAGATTTGTAGAATGGCAAGTTCCGTCTGGCCTTTGTACTCTGGAGGAGAGGAGGATCGAGTAGTCCTCGTGGAGGGAGTTAATCCTTTGGCTCGTAAAGCGTGTGGGCATATTAATTATGCAGATCCTCTTATAAAGCTTGTAGTTTTCATAGTTTCCTTTCTCATCATTCAGATTCATTTTGTATGAAATCACAAAGGAGCTTGTTAGTCTGATTGTGATTTGAGTTTGATGCAGTAGTAGTAGAGACTAGAGAGAGTTAGTCAGTATTGCTGCAGTCAAGTAGTTTGCTCAAGGTAGTTAACAAGACTTGGTGGGGGAAGTGTACTGTATAAAACCTTGACTGTCCTGTCAAAAAACTTCTTTGTCCTCAAGCCTTGTGACAAACTTCATCTCTTGTGAACATCACCATGAATAGAAGAATTACCAAGGTCCCCCCCACCTCAAAGGTAGTCTTCTGTTTCCTTGTTTTGCAAGTAGTCGGAAGGGGACAACTGGGAAAGTAGTAGAGAAAGCATGATGAATTTTTAGGGCATTGCATACAACAAGGAAAGGTAGATCTGATTTGAGCGTGGGTTAAGGCTTACATTTTACGTGTTTTTTAATGCTGATGGACGTTAAAAATAATCTCAAAAACTACTGCATAGTACTGCTAAGCTTCCCTTGCTAGTATCTAGATTGGTTTTGGCTTTGATTTGAAGGAAACTGTACAAGTGTTATTTATTTATACATTTTTTTTTGATAACGTATACACTTTGGCCGAATGCTGTTTCTTTGAAGAATCTTATATCTCATGAAAATTGTATGTTCCCATCTCTTGAAAAGGACTACTAAAACCCATACTTACATTGTCGTGGATGTCAGTAGTAAAGCTAAAATAAAAATTAATCAGCCGTATATTTTAGGGAATGCATCTCAGTAAACAACAGGCAACTACGGGCCTAGAGGGTGGGGGGAAGTCGATGAAAGATGAAATGACATAAGGGCAATGATATCCTCTGTGTGAATGCTTGTCAACGGCATATTTACAGAGCCAAGGGAGTGTCGGCGGTTGAATTACTTCGGTTATAAAAAAAACTACTGTAATTGAGAAGGTGGTCCATCAAGGAGGGTTGGATTGAATAAAACTGCTGGGGGTAGTTTTATTGTTGCACGAGCTTCTTTTAAAAGAATACTAGGACGAGTTAGTTGATTCTTGATAAAGAATGTGAGTTTTAGAAATGATCTGAATCAATAAAGTCCAAGAACGAAGCTACAAGCTGGGACATAGGATGGTGTTGATATTTATGAATCGTCAAGTTGACAGGCTTGGTTGTCCTGTAGTCAGTTCTTAATTTAATTTAATCCTCGTCCCTAATGAATAGCGAGTTTTTGACTTGTTCATCCAATTTCCGTCCGTTTTTACTACGGGGTGTTACATGTCCTGTATTTGTTCCCCTCGGAGATACCTGCTGCTATAGTAGTGTGTAGGCTAGGAGATATGTAGTTCTGGCAACATGTATTTATAGTGTGAGGTAAATGTACGGGCAATGAAATCAAATGAAATGAAAGGGGATTGTCTGTCAGAGTTAGTACTAGTGGGAAGTGACTATAGTCTCCGTGGTGGTTGCATTTACTCACGTTTACTCTGAGTCATTCCAGTCTTTGAGTTTCTCGGTATTTTAAAAGTGTCCCCTTTGCTTTTCCACCCTACTTTCTCTACCTATTCGATTTCCCCGTGTTTCAATTTCCTTTAAACTTTAGTTTACTTTGACATCTCCATTTCATCCGTTTCATCTGCCGTTCCTTGAGCTCACGAGCCGACCGAAAGCTTCCTCTTCGTCTTATTTGATTGTATTAGTCAGTCGTTTATTTTCCATGGGGAGGTGGCTGATTAGCTTTGAAAGGCTTTCTCTCTCCTTCACTCCCGGATTTTTATCGACTTCGATGATACTGGGAGCTGGAACATTCCTCCTCAGGGACTTGTTTGGCAAGGACTAGGAATTGGAAATTGTTTGGCTGGTGGTGGTGGTTTGAATTGCTAATTAGTTTTCATTGTTTTTAGGATTCCAGAGGACCTTTTAATGACTATTGTAAGGCATTGTGGAAAAGGGCTGAGTTTGTCAGATACAGTTGTTGATAACTTCATACTTGGCTGGAGGTTGACTCGATTCTGGCTGGCTTCCTTTTGTATTATGCTTCCGCGTTATGGATCACTATAGGGAAATGGAATGACTTTTGTGACTGGAAGTGTTGAGTGGTAGATAAGGCTGGGCTTTAGGGACTAGAGAGAGCAGATGGAGAATGAGAGCCATCGTGGCTATCGAGCAGATTCAGGAAATGACAAATTAATGAACTTAACCTTCATAAACTATTGTCTTCTGGTGATAACAGCTCTGTTGCTCATGGAATCGTTGCGGCCAGTTTCGGCTCTCATTTCTCCAAATCTCTTTACACTTTAATTACTGGGAAGTTGGCTTGACTGCCTTCGTTTCTTTGCACGCATCGTAAATCCCAAATACTTACCAGGAATGTATGCTGGTAAACAGATTGCACTAGTTGATTGTACTAGGGGACATGTATTTGTTTGACTTCCGTATTTTAAGTCTTGAGTCAAGACTCTTGACCTCCGTTGTTTTATCTTTTAGCTAGAATTCATACCGGAATGCAGGCATGAAGGTCTTGAAAGATCTACCTTTGACCTTCATCTTTACATTTGAAGACTGTTTTTTCCAAGGACTTCGGATGGTTAGGACTTTGGAGTACGGAAGTGGAAGTTGTGACGATTGAATTCATAATTTGATTTAGATCTTCTTCTCGATTGCTACGAGAGAGAAACGGAAGGGATAAAATTTCCGTTTGGAGAGTTTGTCGGATTTTGTGGAAGGGAAGTTGAACCCATCCGTCGTGTTGTATCATAATTGTCGAATTTTATTGGAGAATTTAGATCAAAAGTAAAATCAGCCGTCATGAAAAGAGTAATTTGACTTGGCTGGGTTTTAGTTACAAATGAGAATGGGCTTCGGTTGTCTGAAAGCAGACACTCCCAGCTGGAGTTTATCGGTCATAAACTACAGAATTCTCTTGTATTGTCATAACTCAACATTTCTATTTGTATTTCTTTGGGGTAGGACCATCAAGTAGACTGTTGGAATATTATAGGCTACCCACCCGTGGTGAAATTGAGTCATTTGTTTTACTGTCGCAATCATCTCCTTTCATAATTTATGATGCAAGTAAGGCTGTAAAAATAAATATAAAACTATAGGTAATTTAGTATTTTTCACAGAAAGTGTGTACTTGTAGGTTTTGTTGACCATAAACAGTTACGGCTTGCTTTGAAGTATTCAAAGTTCATAGCGTTGCAAGAATAATTTTGCATTTCAAATTTCAATAGATTGTTTTTTATTCTTAGTTTTTTTAGTTTCTTCTAGTTATTGTCCAAATTCCACCTAGAAAAGTCTCTTTGTCAAAGCCAAAGGAAGACTAAAATTCGGAGCTTGAGGTGTCGTAGGTACAAATACATTGGAAGAGACTATAAAAAAGGAATCCCGAATTGGTTGTTACGACCATGTGAATCATACAGACTGGTAGAAAATTAATCTGCCCCATGATTTCATCCTGCTTTCTCTTGTCGGATTTATTTTAGGTAGACAGGATGATATTAGACAGTGCTGTCCATCTGTCTTGATTTGTTGAGTGAAGAATGTGCTTAGGCCCAATATTACCACCACGTACGTCAAACAACTACGTGCTGCTATCGAGTAATAAGACGAGGGATGATTAAGGCTTATTTTTCCCATCACACTCAGTAAATGGAGTAAAGGTTCTCTACAGGGATGAAATGTGTGGAGGGGTGGATATGGCTATTAAATGAAATAAAATGATGAAAAAGCAGTCACTAAAGGCTGAGCAACAATAAAAGCCCTGTAATTAAATGCCATTCATCATTCTTGAGATGTTGGGTGGAAGGGAATAGGAGAGTTAAACAACCGTTTCCAAAATGCTCCGAGTGTTCCAAAGCACCGAAAACTTACATTTAATTGTTCATTCAGTGATGTCTCTCGGTAGTTGTAATGGAAACAGACGTCCATGATATTCGATATGATGGCTTGTGAGTTATTATTACAAATTAAATTTTACGAGACTTTTGTGCATAATTGAAAGGGGAGTGGTGATGACAGGGATTTTCTGGGAAGTGGATTTTATTGTCTTCTGGATTTACTACATGAGCCATAATCATGAGAGGAGATTTAATACGGGTAACAGAAATTAAGGCTCTAAAGGAATTTGGCAACTGATTCGCTATATTTTGTGAAGAGATTGTAGGAGTTGGTGCTGGTGGTAGTAGTAATACAAGAAGGAACTTGAAGTCAAACAGTTGAGCCAACTGCCAAAAAATCTCATTAAAATGTCAATCTCTTGTCAAATTTGCTAAATCTGTTCCAGGAAAATAACCTTCTGTCTGTTTTATTGTAATTGTACTGACAAACGAGATGTGTACATAATATGTTTAGACTTTAGTCTTTAGTAGAAAAAACCCATCTCTGCATGAATTCATTTAATAACACACAGATGCATAAGAATTGAATTTTATAGAATTTATATTATTTTCTCCTTTACAGGAATGGATGAAGCTCAGAGCGGGGAGGACGCTCCTGAGGAAAACGAAGATGAAGAAGACGAAGAATTTGAGGAACAGGAAGAAGGTAAAGGATTTCCAGAGGTTCTTGATTTGTCTAGCTCAAGTCATACATATAAAGTTGGGTGGATTTCAGTTCCACTACGGTGGACTGTGTTTATGTGAGGCAGTGAAGTAAATGACTTAAGCCTCTGCTTCTCATTTATTTTCCTGTAAAAATGGAATGGTCTCATGATGATGTAATGGGTACTAGTGGAGTATGCAGTGGTAAGAAGGAAAGATGATAGAACGGGTAAAATACTGGATAACAACGGGTATAATATGCTTTTTCTTTCCCTGTGATTTATGGGCGTGTATTTATGTGCACCTTAATCATGTCAGAGCTTTAGTGGGTTAGTCTATTATAAAAGGCATTTTGTTGAAACAAAGCCTGGAGCTGAGTTTGTCTCGTAGTTTACTGGAGTGTGTATTTTATATTTTGCATAATATCCTGTTTCACATAGGCAGTACCATGGAATAAGGGGCTACCGCCTTGTGCAAACAAGATTCTACATTTGAAGTTTAATAGCAAAGGAGATCCTGTGTATTTTCTCACATTTCCTGCTTAAAATCACCTGAACAATTTCTCGAAGATATAATGATGTAGGATGTAAGCTTGTCTAGCTTTGATGAAGAAATCCCTTTATTATATAAATGGGATCCCGCGTCTTACAGGGGACCCAAGTATTGTGAGGTTATTAGAGGAGAGAATGTGAAGTGAAATGAGCCGAAATAAATGAACTAATCGGATTGGAACTAACGTCCTAATCCTGAGCGAAGTAATAATGTCACGGCTTACGCCCCCAATTAGTCTGAAGTCAGCAAGTTAAATGAATTTTTCCTCCCTTGACGGGTTCTTAGTCACCGGATTGTGTACGAGGCATAACTAGAGCCGGTAGGGAAAAAAATTGCAATCTTGGTGTCAGTGGGCAACACGGGTGTAATAGGTTTTAAGACGAAGGTCTATATAGTTCCTTCGGATAATGTATGTATGTGTCGGGTTGGTTTCCCCATGTATTTTTTCTTCTTCAAAGCCTTGAAAATAATATCGGGAAAAGAGAACAAATGAGGGACATTTATTTATCTAAAAGTATCAAATGAGATGAAATGAAGTATGAGAGAAAGTTCCGATTCCCTCTTCCCCTCTCATGTCTTAATATCTCGAACATTATTGCCATTGGCTTATACGTCATAGTCGGAGTCAGTAGTGATGGAGACTTTGGGACTACTTAGGGTGAAAGCACTTTGGATGCACTAATAATTCCGTACTTTAACCTACCCGAATAAACCAAGTACTGGCTTGTGTAAGTTTTTTTATTTGGACGGCACGTTCCGCCCCGGACAATCTTGAAGGAGAGAAGGAATTGTTGTTCATCATATTCGGAGAGACCTACCCTCTTTTGAAAATGAGATTGTAGCCAGGGGAAGCTGATGGGGCTGTTGGCCTTTGCCCTTGCTAACTCATTTATAACGGGGACTAAAATAGAGTTTGGCGTTTCCCTTTTTATATCATCAAATAATTCTTCCTTCCTGTTCTATCTCCGTGCGGGTAGTTGGTTGGATATTTCGTTTCGAACGTCGGGTGTGTGTGAGTATTCAGTAGAATGAGGGAATTATGGATGAAGTTTTTAAAATAGTGAGGGTGGATTTCAAGGGAGAAAGTTATCCTGAAGGGGAGATGTATGAGAAAGCATGTGTGTGGGCATCCGTTTCGTATATTTTATTTTAAGGTTAGCCTCAGTCCAGCTTCAGATTCCACTTATCCCTTGGTAGCAATTTTTTTGTTCGGAAGGAAATAGAATGGCGAGGGAGACTGGAGTTTCGTTGTAATTTGTCAAAAAATTGTGAAAGAAACTGCTTGGAGATTGGATTTAGAGACGCTACCAAACCCGCCCCTCTGAATTTAAGGGAAAGAGAAAGCTTGACAGAGGATTAGATTTAGATACATGGGAGGAATTAGAGAGAGAGGTCCCTATAGGGAGTTTAGCAGTTAAGTCAATTTACTCATGAATGATTGAGTCATTTAATATTTACCCTTCTGATATTCTCTACAGAAGTTCGGGTGACTTCAAAGGAGCAAGAGTTTGATTTTTTTGGATTTGTTCTAAAGTAAGTATGAGATGCTCTGGAATAAGCTTTTGGAATTCAGAGGTACGGAATGATGAATGTAGAACTTAAAACGTCTTGTTATTTGAACAATTTATTGTAGGTATGCAGCTCCTAAGATCGTGTGCAATTATGCCTTGCTCTTCAAAGACTGGGAATCTCTCAAGCCCTTTACTCTCCATTGCATTATGAAGATGTTCCATCGATTTATTTTCCAGATGGATTACCCGGCTTTGATCTGTCAAGCGTCCATATTTCGAACCTTTCAGAGAATCCTGCAAGTTTCTGACCATCAACCTGATTTAAAAGTAATGGCTGTTAGGTCAACTCAAATAAATGGATTTTATGAAGCTTGAAATCCACTTTTAAATGTACTGACTTTTTATGGACAGGAAGTATCCAAATTCTTTTACCATTTCTGGCCGAAATTTGTCAAGCTGTGTGAGGATAAGAAAATGTTTATTGAGATACTATTCTGGAAGACGGCTAAAGAGGCCCAAGAGATTCAAGATGGTTATGGAAGCCATTTAGGCCAGGCCTCGACCAAGTCGAGCAAATTCAGTTGGACAACCGAGGAAGACAATGAATTTGTGCTTTTAGCCGAGGAGTTTGCATCCTTACCTGATGAAGGTATGTCATGTCCATTTTTGTAGTAATAAAAGCGTATCATGGGAAGTGTTTCCATAATCCGTACTTATATTGATTTATAGTTAAGCGCTCAACTAAAATCGTTGATTGGATCCAAGAGCGCTGGACTTGGCAGCCAAAAAGTAAAAAGATGATGATGAATAAACTCGTGGAGAAAGGGCTCATTGATGCCTCTGTAAGTTTTATCAAATTCAGTCATTAGCTGTGCTATATGTTAACAATTATGTATTCTGTAGGCTCAGAAAATTCGGAGGCGGCCACCTAAGACTTGGCAAGATGAAGAGATTGAAAAGCTGAAGGATCTCTACAATGAGTTTAAAGAATCTTCGGACATTATGGGCAATATCCTTGAGAAAATGGAAATTAAACGATCCAAAAATAGTGTGGTTCTGAAAATGATTGAATTAGAATTGATTCGGGATAAGAGTGAAGTCAAGAAAAAGCGGGTCCGTGGACAACGAGCTAAGAAACGGAATGAAATTGCTCGGGGCTCATCAGACGTTGAAGGTTTTAAATTTTTTTTGACGACGGTTAATACATGAGACTGGTTTATTGAACACCGTCTAAAACGTGACTGGCTAAATTTTTAAGGAGAAAATGGAGAACCAGCAAGGCGGAGGTCTTCTGTGTCGTCAGGACATAATTCTGATTCTTCCAGTCAAAGTGACTCTGAGAGCGAGGATTCAGATAAAGAAAATGGAGAGTTGGAGACTTCTTCCTTAATGCAATCTTTAAACGATACCAAGACGTTGCAGTTTGGGAATGATCTAATGGAAAAAGGTTTGTTAAAACTAAATTCAGGTACATACATTTTCATTCAATTGTTATTTCATTCAAAACTTTTATAAATAGGAATGATTGGACCTCTACGGTGGGTTATGCAATCTTTAAAATACTTTATGGAGGATATCTGTGACGAGCCTGACTCTGACGAAAATGTACCGCTAGTACCTATTGGGAGCGAGTGCATATCCGCTATTTCGAAATCTGATATGAAAGGTTTCCTTAAGAGCTTAGGGCTTCATCCTCCAGGTGCTCAGGTTGGTTTGCAACTTTTCTTGTCGGTCGAATCATTTAATTGATTTTGGTACTTAATACTATTTGCATTTAACATGTTTCAGGAAACATTCTGGCGAATCCCTGGGGCTTGGAATCAAGCAGATGTAAAGTCACGGATTGAAGTGCTAGAAAAAGTAATAGCGTCCACGCTGACCAACGCAGCTTCGAATGCTGTGGTAGTTCACGGATCTGATGAAGAAGACAGTAATAATGTGCCACATAGTCAGCTAAAAACATCTGGAATAAGCAGTGACGTTGAAAACATGGAACCAGGAAGCAGTATGAGTCCAATACGTCGTAGCACAAAATCAACGATTTCTCAGAAAAAAGCTCCTATTTCAATTGAGGCAGATTCATCTGACGACGATTCCTCAAGAGCCAGTACTTCCCAAGCGTCTCGAAGTGCAGCCTCCGCTTTAAGTCAAGGAACCAGCATTGTCAATTCGATGACTCCGCGTCAAAAATCCCGGATTGAAAGTGGTACCGATTCTTCTTCTGACGATTCCTCAAGAGCCAGTACCTCCCAAGCATCTCGAACTACAACGTCCGTTTTAAGTCAAGGAAGTCGAACCACTGTTGCGGATTTGAAGACTTCTAAGAAAAAATCAATCATTACAAGTGATACCGATTCATCTGATGATGATTCCTCAAAGGTCAGCCAATCGCAATCTAAAATGGATGTCGACCTTAACAATTCCACCGACAAGAAATTAAAAACAAGATTAAACAGTCGTAAAAACCGAAGTCGAATTGTAGTCGAATCTGAATCCGATAATGAAGAGAGTTCAATATTAATGGGCTTGCAAAAGTCTCCAGAGAAAATGTTAAAACCTAATATAGTTGAATCTGATGAAGAAGAACAGGACGAAACTACAAAGAAAGGAAAACCCAAAGTATCATTGCGAATTATTGATAGTAGTGACGAGGATTGAAGTTTTTCTTTGATCTGTGTTTTTTAATAGTTGTCTGGTTGTATAAAACTTAAATACCAATTTCTACTTTACATTCGGGCTTATACAAAGACGAAACTAGGGCTTATTTCTGTAGAAGAAACACTGGAATAAATTGTTTCTCCTGTATCTATACTATCTACACGTGAACATATAATTTAGAAGGTTATTCAAACAGTCGCTATTGAATAGACTTTATGAAGGTAATAGAACTGTAATTTCAACTTTTATTCAGCATAAAATAGTCTGTCAAAATAGTACAGAATATAACGAGGAAGAATCGCTTCTATTCAAACTAATTCTTGGCCATGCCCACACACCGACAGGGACTTTCTATTATTTTGCAGTTGAAGTTCCAGAATATAATCTGTTGCCAGTTGTGTATTTGCCTCTTGCCGTCTCATTGACTAATCTTAAGAGTCTTCAATACCTAATGCTTCTCAAAATGTCCATAGCTCCTAAAATTACTGGGATTGGGATCAATGGTGATCACTATCCTAACATCTACCATAAATTTTCGTATAATTTTCCGCATTACTACAAAATATATTTTAATGTCACATATTGCCTTTTAATCACCCCATTTCGGATCTCATTTAAAGGTAACTCTGCTAAGATAGTTACAAACCCAATTCAGATGGTAAGAATTCAGCTATTCGGTCTTATTGTCAATATGTCAAACCGATTTAATTGTTCGTTTTATTTTTTGCAGGTGCTTTGTGCAGTGGTCAATGGATTGGTTTGCGTTCTTGCGATTCTCTGTGTAAGACGGGATGTGTATGCAAAGATTAAGGATAAACCTGATGTATTATTCACAATTGCAAGTAATTCTTGTTGGATGTGGTACATAATAATCTACGCCATGGTATTCTGGTCGAAAAGAATCAACACGCTTCTAGCCATTCCTTACAAACCATCAAATTATAAGGTCAGTGTCAAATAGATATGCAATGATTCTTATAAGCCTCTCTGTATTATTTCTCGCTAGGTCACAGCCAAAGGCGTTTTGTTGATTGTGTATGGAGCTTCAATGACTGCACTTTATTACGTTGTATTTGTGATATTCGATGAAAATTTCGTGGTTCAGCCAATTTTGGACAACTTTTCATCAACAATGGTCTACATTACATCTCAAAATCGTAATAGAAGTCAACCGGTAGTGGTATTTAATGAGATAAGTGTATCGCATCAAGCTTTTGTACTGACGGCGTTCATTGTGGACTTCTTTTACAACACGATAATTAGCTTTCTTGAGCTATTTGGATTGCTATCGACAATTGCTGTTCATGAAATTACCAGCAACTTATACCCTTTGTTTCTTAAGCACAAATCTGGGGAATTAATGGTAAATTTAATATTAATATTATTTTGTAAATACTTAAACAACATTTTATCTTAGTTACTATTAAACAAAAATGATCTTTCAGGTATTGCTCCAACACTATGCTGATATGAAAAATGTTTTTGGTAAGATCAACGAAGTCAATGGGCCGATTCTATTGATTATATTTGTTCAAATTATTCCATGGATTTCGAGCTCCGTAATAGAAATTATTGATGAAGAAAAGTGGCCGAAACGTGCTTACATGATAATATATTACTCTCTGTATCTTGGACTTTTCGGATTTGCTGCCGAAGCAAATCATAAGGTTAGTAATTTTCAACGAATATGAAATGCATAACTTTAACTTAAAAATATTTCTTAAAGGCGAAAATCTACAAAAAGCGAATTCACGTACTTCAAAAGATGGAAATGGATAAAACAGATTTCTATATTCGCAATCGTTCTGCATATCTGGCCAGTTATATGAAAGGGACCGAAGGTGCGACTGCATTAGCTGGATGGAAATTCTTTTTCATCACCTATTCCTTCATTGGTGCTGTGAGTTTTTAAAGATGATTTTTTTTAAATTACTGCCAAATGTTGAACAAGAATAATAATTTGATGTTTCAGTCGGTAAGTGTCCTAGTTACATTTTCCATGATCATGGTTCAATTTAAGACTTCAATTTCTACCCTTTCTTAACCTTCGACGAACTGGACAGTGGATGGATGAAATTACGTTATAAATGGTGAGCATTCAATGGACCAGCACAAGAATTCTATAGAAATGCATTAAATGGTAGTGGTTTAATTTGGTAAATTGACTGAATGTAACTGGAGAGAGAAAAACTTAAAAGTTGTCTTGAGGAAAATGAATCAATTCGCTTGTATATAGAAAGTTTGCTTTACTTATCCTGAAATTCACAAATATTCATTATTTGGATTGTATCAAAATTTATGGAACAATGGTGCGCTTACCAGTGCCCCCACTCCCAGAGCAAAGCTAATTCGTCTATTAAAAAGAAACACTTAGGCTAGCTGGTAGATTTAGAATTTCGTTTTTTTTTCAATAATGTAATTAATTGTATTAGTTCGCTAGAGGCTTTATCCATTTCATACAACATTTGGCAGATATGCCTTAGATAACCTAATACTCATTCATCTGCTGGTGGTAGTTGTATTGGGAGCGATTGTCTTAATCTTCCTTCAACATGAGCCAATCCTTGTATTTTCTCCTTAAGTTCACCGCACACAAGCTCGACAAAATCCCAATTTTTGTCCGTAGTTTCAAGTTCAATTTGAGTTTGCCGAAGGCGTTCCTTCAGAATTCCATTCTCTTTTAAAATCTCTTCATTTTGCTTATCTTGGTCTGCAATCATAGAAGCTTGTTCGTCTAACGCTGATTTCAGCTTTTCTAATTCTGCATTCAGACTAATCACCCGTTGTTTTTCCTCTTCTGAAACTTTATCTGTTACTTCAACTCGCTTTATCTGCGATTGCAGCTCTTCCTTCATCTCTGTGAGCTCTTTCTTTAACTTTTCTGCTTCGGATGTTTTTTTCTGGAGAGAGTCGTGCATAGTTGCGAGCTTGGAGCTCATGCTGTTCATATCTATCTCAAATTGCTTTACTTTTACAGCTTCTCTCTCATATTGTAAACCTTTAAGAGCTAGGTGAGCTAATTCTGCAGTTCCTGGCTGACCTTGCATGTCGTACCCGTCGGCGTGGTCTTCTTGATACGAGGGTGGGTGATGGGGGAGTTCAATTGTGCTATCAACTAGGTGTACTGTTTTAGGAGGCATGTAATCGTTGCTTGGAGGGGTTCCTGCTCCTTCTTGTTGCCAATTTGTAACTGTTTTATCATGCAAATAAAATTATCAACGGTTTACGAAACATTACAACATATTTCTGATGTATATTTGCAAAATGATGGATGATAAATGATGATATCCCTAACCTGAATCCCCGCATGAAACTGAAACTGCTGTTTTTGCCTGTGGAGGTAGAGGAAGGCAGTCCTCTAGAGCTATAGATGCCTTTACAACTTTGTCATACCACTCCGCAAATTGATCACGGTATTGTTGACTTGCAAATCCCAGACCATAAATCGTCCTGAGTTTGGTGTCTGACCAGAGACCAAATGTTGAGGAGGTTTTGAGAAAGTGCATACCAGGAACTACTGTGCTGTTTACGACTAAAGTGTTCATATCGTAGCTAATAATTCTGTAAACTGATCTGTGTTTATCAAAATAAAAGGAGACAGGAACTGCAGATTTTGTTGCTGGTAGCCATATTTTGTTGTTCGGATTCATTGTGTATACTTTAGCGAAACAGGTATGAATAGGAGCAGCAGGGTCATCTGTTATTATAAGTCTTGGGTCACTGAAAATATACGTACTCGCTATTCAATATAATATTTTTAGGTAGGTTGGTGCACAAAATAAATTATAAAAATAGTTTGAAAGCACAAAAGTACCTCATATTCACATTTACAGATCTTGTCTGATCTCCGACCATACCCGCGTGAGACTGCATCTTGATTTGTTATTTGAGCTCATGTAATGTTATAACATGGAACAAATTGTCTACATAAAAGCATATAACAAAGTCCTCTACACGATACTTACAAAACTGATAAACGTTGAATCATTTTGTACCGAAATAAACCTAAGACCTAAAAGCAAGGTAAGAAAAGTATTTAGCTGTTTAGGTTTTGAAATACCTACGAATAGCATTAACTCTCTACGGAAACGAAGGTCCCTATAGAAATAATCGCACAGTTCACAAACGTAACCAGCACAAGGCAGTAGACATGGTTACATTTTACAGCAATCTACTTTGGCTCAGTGCTATATATGAATGACTGCATTATAGAATTATAGGTTAAAAGAATCATACCACTTCAATACAATTGCAAATGTATTTATCCAACTCATAAAATATTTTAATAAGAAACTGAACAATTATTAACTATTTTTGAACATTTTAAATAATTCTGAATGCATATTTCCATGAAAGTAAAAATAAAAGTAACATTCTTTGCCGAATCTTGTCATTAATAAACACCAATTTCAAATATTATCTTCAGTATAGTTACATCTGCAGTTTATTCCTAAACCTATCCACTTTCAAGAAGCTAAAACTGAAAGGTTTAATTAGAAAAGTTCATCCCTTACATAACATCTAAAGAATTTTTCTGAAGTTAACGGGAAGATGAAGACGATGATCGCTCGTAACGTCGGCGTCGTGGTGGTGACACTCTTCGTGATGGACGAGGTGGAGACCGACGCCTGTTATAGGGCGATCTACGCTGCTGGGGCGACCATCCTACACATACAAAAGATGACTTTTAGACACTAATAAAGTACTAACACAAATGTCCATTGTAGACGAGGTGAATATCACTACGGCGATAAATTGAGAATGTACTTACCCCTACGACGACCTCTCATAGGCGGTGGAGATCGCCTACCCATACCCATCGGTGGTGGTCGCGGTCGAATGTTCAAGACAGGAGCAGCAGTTATTTCCTGGAAAACATTAAGTTTAGCGCTTATGAAGAATTCTGAAAATCTTACATGATGTATTACCTGTCCATCAATTTGGCCACCATCCATATGCTTCATAGCGGTCTCAGCCTCGTCAGGACTGGTAAAATCAATGTACGCAAATCCTTTTCCAAGATACGGGTGATTTGGTAAATGTCCAAAATCTATCATCTATAAAAACAACGAATGATGGTTTCTGGTTTCGTATGATTTTTTTTACACATTAAATTCAATTTGTTTGCTGTATAAACCTTGATTGTTCCGAACGATGAAAACATTTCCTGAAGATGATCTTTTGTCACATTTCTAGTAAGACGGCCAACGTGGATTTTAGTAGGTCTTGGAGTTGGGCTCCTTTCTTTTTTTACTCCTGTCAAGAAAAGTTTATTTTAATTAATTATGCCTTCACCTTCCAAGAATCAACACAGGTGTACTTATCTTTCTCTATGTCCGGGCAGGGTCACTAAAGTCACACCTTAAAGACCCCTTAAACCCTACCAGGAACTTCCAAATGGGCAAGAGCCCTTATAACTCAACAGGAACTTCCAAATGGGGCAAGAGCCCTTAGAATTCAACAGGAGAATGTATAGGGCAAAGTGCCCATAGTGGCCTTAAAAATGCAACAGCTCATATTCTTTGGAAGAACAGATACCGTTGTGATATATTGCAATATCATCGTTGGAACTATTTTTAACTAGTGCTTTTCTTTAAAAACCTACTCCAAGCAGCTACGAAAGGCCCGTTCGTTTGTAGAATCTGATAATATCCCTCCAGTTTTTAAACCCCCA